>UELX01000189.1:0-107482 GCA_900480035.1 Eupelmus urozonus | reverse complement strand
GGTTGGTTTTGCTTTTTTTTTTGGTTGGGGATGAGGTGGGGTGGGGCGGTGGGTTGGGGAGAATTATGAAAGTTTAAATTGATTTGTCGCTAATGGCGTGTAAGAGGCGAGCGGGATAATTTTGGAGGAGGATGTGAGCTGAGAGGAAGATAGTTGTTGGTGGGTTTGTGTTGGGTTTGGGATTTTTGAGTCTTTTAGGATGTTGGGATGTGTTGGATGTAAATGGCATTTGTTAATGGTGAAATAATTATGAGAATAAAACTAGAAAGGTAATAGATCTTTTGTATATAAGCAGGTGTCCTGAGTATAAGTGTTAATATAATAAAAATGTATGAAATAATTATGAAAATTTTATAATATACATTACTAACAATTAACCAACTCATATTCAACGACTTTTCCACTTTTCCATAAAAATGAAAGAAAACAATTTTCATTCAGCACAAGAAGATTTTGGCAGGCAGCTACGCCCGTACTTGTAAATCAGAATTCAATTCCACTCGCGATACCATCTCCATATTAATCTCCCGCGTATCCTAAATATCCAAACGAAAACCGAGCTTTATCCCTCTCAACCATCTCTCGACCCAGCAAAGAGCGATACAATTTTTCTCGCATATCCGGAAAGGAGGAACTCTCGGCGAATGAAAAAGGGCCTCGAGAGAAGAAAAAGGAACGGACGACGCTGGCTGACAGTTTAAGTAGAAAAGTATGTGTTTCTCGTCATTTCGCAGCGTATTTCTCTCTCACTTTCGAAGCCGTATATTTATTTTCCTCGCGAGCGGCCGGCCAGCCGGCACCCCCCCTGATCGATTTAGCGCCAAATGTCGCCCGTGTTTTACACTCGGCAATAATAGTTGAAATCTATGTAGCCAATATTTCACGTCACCCCCTTCGCGCGTACCTTTTTTTTCTCGCTTCTAGAGCTCGAGGAGTCGTCCCCTACTCTACGTATTTCGAGGGATCGTTTATGGATGTGTGTATGTAGGAGTTCGGTTGGTTAGATTGGTTAATGCCGGCTGATCGCCAGATTCGATATTTCATTGATTAATGAGACGAAAAGAGTTTGATTATTAAAGTGGAGACCGTAGTTATTCTTTGGGGAAAAACGAGATTCGTATGGATTCTGACAGGGTTGGGGTAATCTCGATGAAAAGAGCGGAATGATAGAGTTGGCTCCGGTCCCTTGCAGTCATTACATTAATACGATATAAATACAAAGTGCATAACGACCCTCTCACCCAAAGCTTATTCTTTCCACCTTAAAAAAAAGCACAACCAATCAAAAATCCAAAAAAAACCAAAGCTCCCCCTTAAAAAAACCTTCCGACCTTCGGCAAAAACATTTATCCGACACACAGAAGGCAGCGGAGCAGTCGGAATTTAAATACCTCGTGAAGCTCGAGCGAGAGCGGCGGAATGCTCCTTTTCTCTTTCTCACTCGAAGAAGAAAAAGCGATCGTCCCGAGGGAGGAGGCCAGTACATCGAGAGAAGAGAGAGAGACTCGCGCGCGCAGAAAAGAAAAGGGGCCCTTCCAAGCGGACGGCCGGCGTAATTTACACGCGACAGTACTACGTTACACAGTCGGGCGACTTTGAAGATTACTTTTTTAGAGACTACGCCGTGCACTTTCTTCAGCGAGGCTGGCTACGAGCGGCCGATACTAAATCAATTACGCTAACTCGCGATAAGCGATTTATTTTCTTTCGTTTCGGTCGAGCTCGCGCGAATTACAATGTATAAATATCGGGAATGATTTATTCAAATTTTAAGTTGGGATGAAAATTATAATTGTGAAATGTAATTAGTGTGCTAATCAAGGGATACGCAAATTTTTATTACCTTGCTCATCAGTGACTTTGATTTATTAAAGTTTAATTATCATTTAAAAAATTAATTAATCATTTAAAAAGTTACGTATACATAAAGGAATTGGCGTAAAGCAAACGTCTTCATGTTTATTTCAATCCAGAATAAAAAAACGCTCCGCTTTTCATGAATCAAACAAACTATGCATAGAAATAAAAGTCGCTTATACCCCGACTCGCATCCATAGAGAGCGCCTCTCAAAGATGAGATAGACGCGCATACAGAAAGATCGAAAGAGAGCGAGAGAAAGTCGAAGAGCGTCGGCGAAGTAGCGGTTTTAAATTCCGCGAGTCAAAGGCACGATGTTTGACATGGAAATGTTGAGCGATGCATTAAACATGCTGCAGAGTGCCTCACAGCCCTTGCCTTTCTCTCCTTTTTTTTATATCTCCCTCTTCGAAAAAAGCACAGCGCGAGAGATAGCCGCTATACATATATAGCCAGGTCCGTAACCCGAACTGCGAGGAGCCCGCGAGCTATATGCGCGCATTGTGCCTATATGTGTGCGTGCGCGTCCGCGGGGCTGTTTGTTTAAGCAAACGAAGGGATATCGGCTTCCGCCTTTTAAGATTGCCAAGAGGGAGCCTCTTCCGGGCACGCGCCGGCGATCGATATTCGAGATATATCTCGAGAAAGGAGCGCGCCGCCTTGGGCCTCCGGGGTAAGTATTCGGATGAGATATTACGCGCCGATGATGCGCTCGAGGATGCCGAGCTGCAGCTTTAAGAGATTTATATCGGCTGTGGCTGGGAGCGGTTTAGATGAGCGTTAGGGTTTGTAGATTTTTATGTTTTCGAGTTGTTTTAATTGGGGCTTATTTTGAGCCTGGTAATGGTAGTTTAATTATTTTTCAAATTATGGTTTTTTTTTTTAAAGTATAAGCTTTAAATATGTACTTTTGAAAATAATTATTTTGCTCTTATTTTTTAATTATATACTAGTTATGAATTTTATAATCAGTATATTAGTGTTGAATTTCTTGAAATGATTAAATGTAAAATTAGTCTTTACTCGTTAATATAATATTATTTGAATGTATTACAGACTTTCAAATAAATGCATCTAATAAACTAACTTTTACAAATTTAATTAATTTATTTTTAAAACACCCCTAAAGATTCATCTAAGCTGCCCTCCCACCACACATGACTCCTCAAAATTCCAAATCTCATCTCAAAGAAAACTACTTACCGGGCGATACGCGAAGGTGCTTGACGTGCAGGGCCGAGGGGCTTCTGAGATCAGGAGTGTTCGCCGGGGCGACTGTAGGGGGCGACAGGCGGGGGTGTTGCTGCTGCTGCGGCTGGGGCGTCGCTGCCGGCAGGCCACCGCCACCTGCCGTCGCCGTCGTCGTTATCGTCGTCGTCGACGCCGCCGTCGTGCAGGCGTTCAGCGGCGAGGCTCGCTTCAGGCTCTGTTCCGTTCGCCAGGCGACTTCGCTCTCTCCTATCCATAATTTGCCTGGAAAATTAAATCACGTTTAATTAAAATTTATTATTTTAGATAATAAAGTTGTTTTGTAATATTAAAGCAAAAAACGATAGATAAATATCAGTTGCTAGGAAATTAATGTCAATTCTGCTTAGCAGAAAGACGCTTTCGCTTTAAATTATCATGACATTCAACGCACATATTCTCAATGTCTCGTATTCTTATAATCAACTTATTTGTTGACCATTGTTTTCTACCTATCCATCAATCAGAGCAATCCAAATACCAGCCTGTCACCTATAAACACTAGATAATTAAGTACAAATCCTCGTTACAGAAAAGAAAAATGCGGAACAAACATATCCTCCTCCAGAAATAAAACCACACTCACAGAATCAGCCGGGAATTCCAATCTATAATTGCGCAGCCTATATATATTCCATCTCCAGGACAAACACGCATCCAGCGACTCATTCCACTCGCACGGCCAGCGCCGCGTCGAAATAACATTGACGAAGATAGCCGAAACGGACAAGAAATAAAGGTTACCCCTATATCCATATACACCAACTACAGAGAAACTCTCACCCAAGTCACTCTGGCTACACAAGAGTAATATTAATGTCAGGCCTATGTGTGAGTGTATACTATACGTGAGCTCGAGGGAAAATGGCCATTCTCTCCCCTGCGCGTATGCGGCTCGCGCGTAATTAGCAAGCCTCCCCCAGCCTATCGTCACTTCCTCGTAGTTTTGCCTACCAGACTTGCTTTCTCTCATCTTCGATATTTACCAAGTGGCCTGGCTACACCCCAGCATCCATGGATGCAATTTTTCCAGGGGGCGCCGTTATAGCGCTGAGCGAGTGTGTGTATACAGGAAGGGGATTCACGCGTGTATCTAAATATTCGAAGGGGCTTTCCCTTGTTTCGCGTAATTTCCCAGTGAAAGAGAGAGCCTGCGCGTTGTGTTTCCAGAGCTGAAAGCGAGTGTCTAATTACACGGGGAAGGGAGAACGGTGAGTGTGTGCCTTTTGCCACTCGGTGGTGATGTGCACTTTTTCACGATTCCTATTCTCGCCGAGTTATAGATGCGTCTGGCGTAGGCAACATTCGACGCGCTCGTTGCTTGGGATTTGCACGTTAATTGCGACGCTTCTTTGATGAATAATAATGATTCCAGACGGTCATTAGCTCGCACCGAAGGAAATTCGAGATGGTAATTTTCGAGGGAATTAGCGAGCCGACGGTAAGTTTCGATCGACTCGCAGACAAGCTTGCATAGAGGAGTATATGCGAATGCTTATCGGTGGATCTCATGATTGTAGACTATACCATCTCGGTATACAATGTTTCTTTAATTGCTGTTCATCTGGCTGTGCAATCGAACTCTTTATTACCACGAATCTAAATACAATCATAAATACAGTCAGTAATAAATTGGATGACGCTCATCCAGTCAAACAACTCCCTGCAACTCATCTTTCCTCAAATGCAACCAGCTCTCTGATCACTCCTGCAAGTCATTAACTCGAGTATAAAAAAGAAGCCTGGCAACCAGCGGCATTACCCTAATCCAAGATAATTTTCCCGGCTCAAAAACGGCCGATTCGTGATGATTAGAGGAGCCGGCCGCCTTTGCTCGTTTAGCATTCGCCCGCACAACATTAACGCAAGCGGTGGCGTGACTGATTCGAGAAATGTAGGAAAACGCGCAGCCTCCGCCACTGACTCACATGTCGGCGTTATTTGCTTGATGAACGATTTGCTCGGCTTTCTCTCCCCCTTCCACGTCTCTATCCCTTGCCCTGTATACGTCTCTACATGTGTGTCTCTGTGTAGCTGTCCTTGCGACTGCACTCGAGAGGCATAGCGCCTGCAAAGTGGAATTGAAGAGAAGGCGATTGAGGTTTGCTGGAGCAGAAGGCATGGAAGAGGCGCGTTTTGTCGTGAGTTACATGCTCTGGTGAGTACGATGCTACGAGATTCTGGGTATCAAGACGTATGCTTTTGGTCTTTGACGCGAGAGGCATCAGGGTTTTTTTCAAGGCTAATTTGAGGATAATTGGGAGGGATATTGTTGAGGAAGTATTGTGTATTTATTTATTTTTGTAATTATTGTTCGGGTAGTTTGGCTGTTTAATTTATTTATTTATGTAAGTGGAAGAAAATTATCATACAATCAGCATAAAAATGTATGCAGAAGAGCTTAGGCGATGGTCCTTCTCTGTATTTGCTTATACAGGCAGAGAGGAGAAGATGAAATCCCGCAATAAAGTCTGGGGAAACGTGAATGGCGTTAACTAAGGGCGCCGAATAATCAATATTTTCCCGAAATAAATACTTATTCCGGGCTTTTGTTCCGTTTTCGAGCTCAGAAATATCATTCTAGTTTCAGAATCAGTCCAAAACAAACAATAATTTTTAACTGTTTAACTTGCATTAAATTTTTTAGTCACAAATTATCTAAATTTTTCCATCATCACGTCTTATGGCAGCATAAAAAAACACTCAAACTATACGAGTTTATGAATTTTCACCAACCTTTGTAAAATAAATAATTTAAAAACCTCTGTCAATCTAAAATATTAATACCAAGCACCCGGCTAATCAAGATATCAAAGTCAGGCGGCGGGGCGCCGTGATTCGGTTTTCTACGATCACGAGCCAATAGCGTCTTTCTCTCTCTCTCTCTTCTCGTCAAAGTGCCCTGGGCAAGGCTCGCCTTTAATCTCGCGGTGTTTGCATGGCGCACGGGCTTTACGGTCCACGTCCTGTCCACCCCTATGCCTGTCCTGCCTCGCGCAAGACCGGACAAACGAAACAACCCTCATTTTATACGACCTCGAGGGAAAATTGAATTATCTCCTTCTCTCTCTCTCGCTCGCTCCGTGGTTTTCTGCGCGCCGACTGCAAAAGTTCTATTAAGTACATATTGGGAGGCCGCCCTTATTGAGCTTGAATATTTATGACGCGAGCGCGTGCGAGTGGTGTTTATGCTCGTGGTTTTCATTTTTATGATGATTGATTTGGATGCGGACAGTCGGGTGGAAATGTTCGAGATGGTGGGTTTGACGCTGTTTTATTTGGGATGGTTCTTGTATTGAATTTATTGCTTGATGATTGTTGTAGTTAGGAAGTGGGTATTTTTTTCGTGAGTGTAGATTGAGATGTTTGGATAAAGATCGAAAGTAGAATGAAATAATTGTACCCGCATGTGGTGGAAACTGAAATTTGTGATTTTATCAGGAATTTACTTGTTTAATTAAGATAACTCGTTAATCTTAGCATCGTCCATAGTGTATTATTAGAGTTTATTTTTACCTTTCTTAATAAATAAATAATTCGTCCGTAACAGAATCAACCCACATTAAAAGCACGCTTTATTATTCAGAGAAGAAAAAACATTCATTAATCTACGCATGAAAACCGAGGACCAAAATCCAGGTCATGGACCCCCGCAACACTCGTCAAGATTTGCGTATAAACTAGCCTCCCCAACGGCGCACGAAGGAAAAAAAGCGCTCCGTCCATTAATATCCCCAAAAAAAGAGCAGCCAGAGAGAAAGACTTTCCCCAGACACGCGATTTTCGGAAAATCGAACACTTGTCCCTTTTTCCAGGGCGCTATATAGCACACTGGCACGGCACTTCGCATAAACAGAACCATTCGTCTGGCGAGTGGCTCTTGGCCCCCCCTCGACTCTCCTTCTCTCTCTTCCAATGGCCACTCTTTTTTTCTCCCTCTTTGCATTCGGGCCACCCCAGAGCGCCGCGCGAACTCCATTCACGGGTTTATCACTGTCCAGATAACAACGATTTACCTACAGGCGAGAGCCGGTGCGGTCAAGAGGGGGGCGAGTAGAGGAGAGAGAGAGAGAGAGAAGAAAAAAGAGCAGATTACCCGGGAAGAATAGAGGAGAGAATGAGAGAGAGTGCGAAGGAAAGAAAGTCGCGTGGAGGAGGGTTCGCCGACCAGCCACCTTGCATTCAGGAGTATTTCACTTTAACGGCCCCCCGGGGGATTGGCTGACCCGCCACCGCCGCCGTAGCCGTCTCTCTCTCTTTATCTACCTTCTCTCTCTCTCTCTCTCTCTTCTACTCTCCCTTCAGCGTTTTCGGCATAATGGACCTCTACATTACTTATTCGTCTCCCGACAAACGCACATATGCGCTAGCTCGCCGGAAACCGCGACTCCGCTCTCTACCTTATAGTAGCCTTGACGATCGAACGGGAGCCTATTCGCTCTCTTCTGGCCGCGTATCGCCGAGAATTAATTATTCTTGACGAAGGAGAGAGCTTTTCAGTGTGGCTCGCTGGGCGATACTGTAGTGCTGCCACGTGCCGGATATGGAATTTTAAATTTATCGATGGAGGTAATGGAATATTGGCTGTTGGTTTGTTGTGGAGATTCAGGGTCTAGGATGCGTGTTCGCTAAGATCTTAATCATCGCTTTGTTATACTGACGAGCTCGAAAAGTCAGTTCCTACCGTGGCTATGGTTTACAAAAGCTTTTCGAGCTAGTCGTACTTTTCGCCAATGTTTCTCATCCTGTATCATTTTGATTATCAAGAATTAAAGCCATCAGGTTTTTAAAACGGCAACGCATCTCACATCATCATCCAGCAATTACTCCCTAACAACCGGCTAACCATCTGTTTACGCAGCAGAAAATCACTCAACGACGCAATCGAAAACGAATCCATCAACAATGCCGAAGCCCACCATTTGTCAAGCTTGCGCGCGCCGCGGATGCTTTGCGCGCGGGCGCGATCAAAAGTCAAGAGGGCAGCCGAGCGTGCAGAACGCCAGGAACGTATTAGCGAGAGCAGCCGACGTATAATCCAGCTCTCTTTGCTCGTCGCGTGCTCGAAGGAATTGAAAATTCCGCTCTGCTTCTCGGCCCTTGCGGAAAGCCGCTCGATATATATACAGGACGGGCGAAAAAAAACAGATAGAAAAGGGAACGCGGGGGGGCTGAGTAAGTAAAGCGGCGACGGATAAAGCGCTCGATATAAGATTAATAGTGGCTGGCTCGAGATGGTGATTCCTCCTTTGAAGCTGGACCAGAGAGCTACGCGCGGCCAAATTGAATCCTGTTTAGGACAGGAGCTAGCCCGGGGCTATCTGGCAATAAGTAAATTGCCCGCCACCTATCTCCGCAGGCTGGCTCTGTCCTCTTTCTCCTCTGTTTCTCTTTCCATATCGCTCGCTCGATCTTTCTTTTCTTGGCTTTAGCGCGAAAAAAGGAGTTTCCTCTTTCGAAATGAAAGTGGGGTGCGGATGCCGGCCGACCGCCCCCACAGCCTGCGAGCTCTCCGCGGGATGAATTTCAAATTGCGGCCTTTTATCGGCCCGCGCGCGCGCGCTGCTATTTACTCGTTTGTATTTATTTATTGATGGCTTTGCGGCCGAGCGGACGTGAAGCGAACGCGCTGATATATCGGCGAAATTAACTTATCGTGGTTTTGCTGATAAATTAAAGCAAAATCAATTTAATAAATTAAGAAAATAGGCAGCTCCGAAAAATACATTCTGAAATGCACTATCCAAATTCTCTCAATAGTTAGCTCTATATTCCCTTTCGCTCCTGGCCAGAAAAGCGATACAGAAAACCGAGCACTTTTATGCCTCGCACATAGCCGGCTCCTTTTGAGGATCGCGCACAACAAGCCAGCGTATACACACTGATCCCAGGGCGCCGAAAGTTCACGAACCCGCTGGATTATGAGTTTGATTGATGGGCGCATTTGTGCGGCCCCGGAAGTGCGTCCCGTTCGGATCGCTCGCATTTGCTTATCGGATATTAGCCGTGAATGAAGCCGGAGAGTCTAAGGAAGCCGTGAGATAAGTCGGCCTGACGCAGGCCACGAGACCGGCGCGATGTTTATTAGGAATTATTATGGGGTCCTGCGCTGGATTAACGGTATGCGCGATGGCTAATGGCGTGTACGGGAGCGAAGGATGAAAGAACGCGAACACGTGTTGGATTGGCTGCTATTGTGCGATGAGTTTTTGGGTGGGGATGTGAACTGTGAGTGTTTGAGTAAACGACGATTATGAAGATGCTGTTAGAGTTTGTGATAGTAAATTGAAATTATAATTTTTTTTAATATTAATTTGATTAAAAAATGTTATCGGATATTAATGTGAATATTTTGAATAAGACGTGAGAATATCGGCGTGAAAAATGTATTTATCTTAATGCTTAGTTTAGAATTTTTAATAGCTGATGCAATATCTAAATTAGAGCTGCCGTATCGTGAGTGACGTGGACGAGTATATAGAAATCAATGAGATAAGGATGAGCTGGAGATAAACGATAAGTGAAGTATAAGACAAGATCGTGTCGAACTTCGCCTACAAAGTAATTATTTCTTTTCTCGGAAAAAGGCTTTTAATTAATTTATTCGAGCCGCGTAGACGATAGAGAGATTAAATCGTCCCTGGCTTTAAATGAGCGTAACGCTTTTCCAATTCTCTTTGGTTAGCCTCGTTACGTCGACTCGCTCGATATTTTCCTCTGCTTTTTTTCTCTCTCTCCTTCTTTTTTACCCGACTCTCCTCGACTTTTAGATGCACGCTGTGACTTTAATTTAACCTGGAAAGTACCTTTTCTACTCTTTTGCATTTAAATTAAATTTTTCTTCAACTCCAACTATTCCAAGAAATAACAAGTTTAAACATTAAAACACAATTACACATTTTAATTCCACTTAAACGACAATAACCCGATTACATTATCCATCCAAAAACCATTCTCTCATCGAATCGCAATTTCGAATTTCCATCGCGCTCCAGTTCCACCCCTCCGAGCCTCCCGAGCCTCCCCCGAGAAAGAATCAATATAGGCGCCAGCGGCGCGCCCGGTAATGGGCGCCATTTTTCGCGAAAATGCGAATAACCTCGCGGTATTTCATCTCTCGGCGCGCCGCTCACGGGGAAGGGTTCGCCCCATCTGAGCGCAGGCGCGAACCGCCCTCCCGCGCCCGACGCGCTGCACACATATATATATATACCGCCGCGGCGCATAACTCGCGCACCCCTGGGGCGCTGCTGTGTGTATATACCTTGCTGCCGCGGGCCAATCTGCATGTCGAGGCGCCATTTTGTAAAGCTTGAATTTAAAGTAGGGACAACCCTTTTCGAGGCGAGCTGCTATTCGTGATCTGGCTTGTAGGGTTGGATTGTGGGGAGGGCTGTTTTTTAGGGTTGAATAGGCAAGCATGCAAAGCAGCTAAGGTAGGCGATTGGTTGGCGAGGGGTTGGGAGATGGTGGGTCGGCGTAATGGCGAAGTTTGTGGTTTAATTTTTATCTTCTTTATATTTTTAAGATGAAATTAATGTGAAATACTGGCATAACTAGTCAAATACATATATTTTTTAAGTATTCTTAAGATATTATATAAGCAAGACGAATGTCTATTACTTTATTAAATTTTATAAAGCGCTCTACATAATAGTAATAGAATATTATAAATTGAGTTATCTTATTTCGTCTGTTACGACGAGTACCGCTCTATAGAAAAGTTTGATCGAGCAAATAAAATGAAGTGGTTTGCCGTTTTCAATTAAATCTATAGTCACGATACTTTCTAAAAATATAACAAATAGCTCAGTTTTCAATAAGTCTCCCGATAATACATCTTGACTGTTTATTCACACTTATAACAATCCATCAAATTTATTCGTCCTATCGATAGAAATGATATGAACTTATCGCGTCGTTGATAATGAAAGTGGGTTGGGGATTTGACAATTTATTGTTGATTGCCGAAGTTCTGCGGCCCCATGTTAATGACTTTATTATCGAAGCCTTTAGAGAGATAATAAAATACGAGTATTGCCTAATTTAGCGATCTGATTTCAGCTTAATTAAAATACGTTTAATAATCATTTCCTCTTTTTAAGACACGTGTCAATAAAAATACAAAGAATTAAAATCTTCGCAGTTAAGCATAGTATAATTTCGCAGTTAAGTATATTTTCCAAAATAATATCCAACCATCAAAAATCAAAAATTTTAAAAATTATTTATCATACCATCACCATTAGACGTACCTACAATCCACACTCAAGTCATAAAAAAAATCAGAAGCCATATTGCCGGCACGCGCGTAGGCAAAGCAATAGCCCGACCAGTGAAAGGGGTGAAAAAAGAGAGAGAGAGAGAGAAAAGGGGACCGCGCGATTTTAAAATTACAATGGCAGGCACACGTCGCGGCGCAATCTATCCATCCATTCGCCAGCAGAATCTAGTTGCTGGTCTCTATATGTTTAGAGGAGACGCTTGGCATCTGCGTGGCTGTTATTCCCGCTGAAGAGAAAGGGAAAGGGAGAGTTAGGAGGTCCACCCTTATTTGTGTCGGTCGCGTGCGCGCGATCGGCTAATGCTTTATGCACGCACGGAAATCATTGGATAAATATACAGGCTGTTGGTGGGACGAGAGATTCGAATCGTATAATCTTTGAAAACCGGATTAGGAAATATAGATTGTGTTTTTCTTGGCTCGCCTCGTTTTTCTAATTTTTAACAAGCTAATTATTGAACAAAATTTTAACAATTAAATTTTAAAAACTATAAAAGTTCTATGGACCACTCGAAGCCAATAAATTACAATCTCTAAGCCGAACAAATTCATTCCGAAATCCGTAAAATCTCCGAGAGCAGCGAGCCAGCTTACAGTCTCTCTCTACCTCGACATCCCCGGAGCTGCTCCAATAACAGCGCACATACGCTCTCAGTTCAGCAGCGCACGAACCAGCCACGCGCCTCGCCTATATATCCCCTTTCCTCTCCGCGCACACAGACTCTTTCTCTCTCACCTTCCAGTCAGCTCCACTCGCGCATTTTCATCGTCAAATTCTCTCCGGCCCTTTTTCCAGTAACCCAAGCGCATACATATACACACAGACTCCCGGATCACTGCTGCATCGGCCAGCACCCTTCCCTCAAACATTTTAAACTCTCCCTCTCCCCCGTCTCTCGGCCCGACATTCTATACCTCAGAGCGCGAGCGCGTGGCGCGCGAAAGGTATAAAGAGAGCGACTCTTTGGCCACACGCTTCGGAAATCGGCGCGACAAAAGGGGGCCGACCTACCGTTACGCAATTCTTTTTCGTTTCGGTGACAGACGAAATGCGCCCGAGCCCAACAGAGAGAGAGAGAGAGAGAAAGAGACACGAGCCTGGCGCGCGCACCCTTTTGTCGTTTGCGAGCGAAAGGAGAGCGCGTTAGGCGGTTTTTCGATGCAGAGCTGGATCTCTTGGCGGTGATGCTTTTAGAATCTTGGTTTCGATGATGATTAGAGGCTTGTTAAGGGTGATGAGGTTGAGGTTGAATTAGGCGATTTTTGATTGATTGATTTTGGATTTTTTTGAATATTTCTGTGTTGAAATTCGTTCGAGGATGTAATAATATCATTTTACTATATTACTGAAAACATAGTGCTATAAAAACGTGAAAAAAAATTAATATCGAAAAGTCACCCGTAAAACAAAACTGCAGCAGGAAAGTAAAAGCTCAAACCACCGATCGACTCTACAAAGTTGCAGAATTACCACTGATTACACCTCTAATAAACCGTCATCACTTATGCCTCGCTTTGTAAGCTTAAGGACAATCGCCGCGGCATCGTAAATCGGCTTTAACGAGCGAGCAGCGCTCCTCAACAGCACAAAGCCCCGAGAAATTAGAAAAGTTCTCCCGTCGATTCCCGCGCATTTGCCTCGCTTATACATACACACAACACACGATCCTATCTATCTACGCTCTCTCGCGCTCGGAAAACCGCCGACGTCATACAACCATGCATCTATGCATATAACACGCAGACGCATGCGTCTATGCTAATCCAGATGCTCGCGCGATCATCGGAATCATCGCAATTACGCGCGCATGCAAATTCCCCGAGGCTCTTTTTCCGCCGATTCATCCGGCGGAATCACGCGCGCGCTAATTAATCTCGCGCCCTACCGAACTTTCCATAACGGCGGCTCACCGCGTTTATGCAATTCGACGATACGCGATTAATCAGCGCGCTGGATGGGGCTATCTTCATTTCCGGGCGCGAAAGCGCGCTTGAAAAATTGCGCTGCAATAATATCGGGAAGTGAGATGCGATTATTTTCGCGAGGAGGTGACGGAAGACGCGGTTACGCTTTTGTTTGCTTGGGTATGGTTCGCGCGCTCGTAATATACATTGCGCGATTGTGCGCATGGATTTGTGTAATTAAGCAACGGGTCGAGAAAGTTTTTCGAATAAATTTGTTTTTCCCTAAGTTTTTATCGCGCGGATTATGAGGAGGCTTTGCGCAAAGCCGAGATCGCACGCGATTATTATGCTAAAGCGGAATGAAAATTTGCGAACGCGTGAACGATGTATTATGCGGCGGGTTATGCGCCTGGAACTTTTGTTTTCGTTTGAGAAGGTCCGACTCGAGCTGGAAAAGTGAAAGAGACGAGCGGTTAATTAAAGGCGGTGCGGTGGAAGGAGACGGTTGGGAAGCGCCGGCTGATAATGGAAAATATTGCGACTGTCGGTGAATGCTGTTTTTACATATTAATATTTGTAAAAAAGAAATTTAGCTCGGTTCGTTCCTTAAAGAGCGTTTGTTCGGATAATTTTTTTCTCGTTGTTAGATTAAAATACTTTTATCTGATGTATAAATATTCAAAAGTGTATTCATATACTTTAATAAACGCACACTTTCACTAACCGTAAACTATATAAATTTCCTATTGTTCCTACTTACACCCAAAACAAACAATTACAGTACCCAAGCAGTGTACTCAAAAACAGCTCCAAGAATAACACTAATTTCAAATCCAACGAATCTCCCCAATATAAAATCCCGCTCCCTCGCTGCCGGCATTTCGTTTCTCCACTGAACCGCAACGGCCCGCCGACGTGTAAAACTGCGCTCCCAGCTACGTTAGAACGCACAATCGAAAATTTCCCGATTAAGCTGGGCGCGCGGCGCTCTCCTTTCGAAAAGCGACGGTTAACGATGCGTATGCGTCTTCGCGGAAGAGGAGAGGAATAAAAGGGCACGGTACAGAGGGGTGAAGTCGACGTCGCGAGGGCCTCGATATCCGATTGGTCGATGCGTCGCGCGCGCATGGCGCTGCACTGCAGCGAGGAGCTGCGTGACGAGACGTAGACGGGTGTATATAAGAGGGAGTGTCTGCGGAGCTGGAGAGGAGACGATATGAGAACGCGGAGACGCGAGGTGTTTGCGGAGTGTGGAGATAGCAAAGGATTATTTTTAACTGAATTTTTTAATTTTTGGAATTCAAATACTTTAAGAAAAACTCAAATAGAATTATTAACGAAGCCGCCGACAGAGCGACAGAAATAAACCAAGAATGTCTAACTAAAACCTCCATCTACGAAAAGCAAAAAAAAAAGACCAATCCAGATCTCCCGCGTGAGAGAGCAGACAGCGCGAGTAACCGCACACGGCGAGCAGAGCTCTATAGTTGGCGACGCTCGCGCAAAACGTTGTTGCATCGAGAAAGAGAGTCGCTCGCTCGGCGGAAAACTGCGTGTACATAGAGCGAGGAGAGCGGCGGGCGGTCGATGCCGTGCAGCTGCCATGGCAACTGCTGGAGCAGCAGCAGCGAGACGGGAAATCGACTTGGAAAAACTGGTAGCATTGACCGTCTTCTTCTCTCTCTCTCTTTCTCTATCCTAGTCGTCGCGACGTACGCGAGGAGATTATGCGTCTCGCGGCCTGCATAGTCGCGCGCTCGCGACTCCCGGGAATATTGCGCAAATATGAATAATGGAGGCAGATGACGCGATTTCGCTGCTCCCAGATGGAAATGGACGCTGGCACGGGGAAGAGATAGCCTTGTGGCTTTTTGTATTTAAATAAGCGTGTGCGAGAGTTGCGACTGGATGGTTTTCGTGGGTAATCGGGGGGATGTGGTTTTTAGGGCGGAAGCTGGGAGATGTAAGGAAAACTTGGCTGGTTTGTGGAATATAGCGGAGTTTGTATATAGAGTAAGGTTGCGATGTGCTTCGCAGCTTTAGTTTTTCTATAGTGTAGTTTATAAATAAACTACCGGCTGTAACACTTTCCTGACTGCGTAAAAGTTTGGCTTTCGAGTGAAGCAGTGATACGCGCGTCTGTGTTTTATTTCTAATTAGAGTTATTAGTATAATTATTCATCGCGGTAACGGAGAAACTTTATTTAGCTAACTTTTATTTCATTTTATTATCATTTAATTATTATACTTAGACGGGCGCGCGCCGCGCATAATCCGCTACTTCCATCTGCTTTGCACTAATCTACATCAGAATATACTTGAAATTTCTTTTTTTTTTCCTTATCTGCCTCGCATTAATCTCGCTTCGCACAAAAGAAAAATATTCGCACCCAAAGCGCAGCGAAAAAAATCGCCGACTGCATTACGGCAGAATTTCGGATCTTATCGTCAAATTTATGCGCGGATCGCGCGCAAACGTTTCTTTGCACTCTGGCAAAACAGCCAAGTTGATGTACGCGTGTGTATCTATCAATCAGAGTATAGCCAGCCTCGAAGCTAGCCGGTGAAAATGGACGAGCTGCTTTTGTGGATCGTCGGAAGTGCACCTACGTGATTCCGTTCTTATCGTCCGTGGAAAGTTTTCTTATGCCTTTTATGGCCGAGCTGTCGTCTTTGTCGCTCGAGATTCCAGCTTTCCATTAATGAAGTTATAACCGAGCGCGCGGTTTCTTTTTGAAAGGTGTTCGATAAGGCGTGGGTACGTATCCTTTTGGAAAAGAGTGAGATTAGTATCGGCGGTATTGGCTCTGTTTCTGTATGCCGTAGATAAAACGGCTATATCTGAATGTCAAAGAGGTGTAAATGTTAGAAATAGAAGCTAGATAAGGCTATTAATATGAATCACGCTCTAAGATTATTTTCTAACCGAACGCTCTGATCGATTCGTTAGTACGTTAGAAATTACTAGATACCTATCAGATTACAATCGTCGGCATTAGAGGGATTAACTTATTAATACCATTCCAAGTATAACCCCAACATTACCAGGAAACCTACACCCAAACAACAAGCACTTCCTGCTTCTAACTATCATTAAAAAACAAAATTTCCATTCCAACCACAATCCAAACCCCTTAATACAATAAACAAACCCCCGAAAGCAGCACAATCCATCTCCCAAGCCGTCGCAGCGTCACATCTCACTCCTCGCAATCCCATGCACAATAGAGCGAGCGAAAAGCTCGCATCCTCCCAGCGTCAGCCGCATAAAGCCATCCTCCCAAGCGCACACCTCTCGGGCTTAATTAGCGTGACGTTCCCTTACGTCATTAAAATCAAAGAGCGCAAAGACTCGACGGTCGTTAAAAAGACGCGCACACGCGACAATATTCCTGCCTGCAAGTATAATGACATCTTCCTCCGCTCCCTCTTCCTCTCTCTCTCTTCAGAAAGAAAACTCAGGCTTATATATACTCCCGCTTATATGTACGTAGATGTACATACACCTTGAAGGCTCATCCGCGCGTTCAGACGATAAACAGAAAACGGAGAGATAAAGAGCTGTAGTTGCGCGATCGGGGCCAAGAGGTGATAAGCCGAGAGAGCGGGTCGCACCTCGATTTTCTCTCGCTCTTTTTTTTTTTTTAACGCCTCAAAGTCAAACAGCATTATCGGGGCCGTGAGTAACGCCGAATAAATCAAACGATGAATTATGGGCGAGCCGGGGTTCTGATAATGCGCCCGGCGACTTTTTTCGAAAGCCTGGAATATTTGGTTACGATCGGCGCGTATCGTTAATCGGCGCCGGCTATGTTGGACGACTGGTTGACTCTGTTTTTTTAGGCGTCTCGTTTGAATGCTGGGGTTATTAAGGTGGGGGATGAGGTGTGTTTTGGAATTAGATGGCTGACGGCGAGGAGTTCGGGAGGTTGTAAATGGAATGTGTTTTTTAAGAGGCAGCGTTGATCTGGGCAAACAGTTGAAATTGAAATTTACGGTTTCGGGTTAATCCTGATAAGACGATTAGTTATTTATTGTGTGTGCTCGTGATATGTGTATATTTTAAGGTAGAAACTATTCTTTTCTTGGGAATATTAAGTACTCGGCATATAAAGAAAAAGCCAGTATTTAATGGAAAATTTTTTACGAAATTTTGAAAATCTTTCCACGAGACGCAACCTTAGACGAATATATTTACCAAAACTCTGAACCTTGGCCAACTACTACATTGCATCACGACACCTCCTAAAACCCAAAATTCAACACATCGCCATAATCCAAAAATCCAAGCAAACTCATTACCCAATCCCAAAATCCCCCGACACCTCCGCAAGAACCATCATTCCTCTCAACTCCAGCTCCGCTCCAACCAAAAAAAAAGTCTCACCTAGAAAACAGTTTCGCCAGTCGCTTCTTCCCGATTTCGCGAGCTCGCGCGCGCGACTCTACCAACACCTGCGACCCGAAGATCCACGGTCCTCGATTAAATCACCCCCCCCCCCTTCTTCAGCCTCGACACCTCACCGATATTAGGAGCCCAGGCTGCTATCCTGTCCCAGATTAGGCACAGCTGTAAACAGGCTCTATATTTGCATTTGCCGAGCGCGCGGCTCTCGCGTGTATATAGCACTATCGTAGCGGCGGTATCTGCCGTGGACTATACCTACCCTTTGCCGCGCTCTCGGTTTTTCGTCTAATAAGCGCTCTAGCGCTCACGATTTCCTAATGGCTTTATCGGCGGGCTCGATCGATCCTCACGATGCCCCCCTAGTCGACGGCTCCTGCTGCCGCTGCTGCTGCTGCTGGCTCTGTCCTATCGGTCGTCTGTGATCGCGAGCAGAGGTGAGAGAGTCTGGTTGATGCTCTGCGGGCTGCTCTTTTATATATTACTCGTGTTTTGTTGGCTGAGCGAGCGTTTTACGTCAGGACTGAGAAAGTAGTGGAAGAGACGAAATTTTCGATGGCTTGGCTATGCTGGAGTCGAAGGCGAGGAGTTAGCGTTGTGGTGAAATGGATTTCTATTGTTTTGCGTCAGGATTATGATTAGGGATTCTTTTCAGGCAATTTTGAATAATTGACATTGATTGACGGCGTTTTGGAAAAGAAATGATTCACGATTCTCGTGAAATTATAAGCTATTGATTATAATCCGCAATAATAAATAGTTGATTCTATAACATTGAATAGATACAATTACTAAGCGCTTATTTGTAAATATAAACAAATGATTACTTTATAATTCTTCAGTTTGATAAGTCAGTCAATGGACTTTTCGTGTTCATCAGACTGTCAGCTGTACGACTTTTTTTTAAAGCTATTGATTATTTTCTACGGTTTCCGATAGATATCAGTTTAGCTTCGTGTGGTTTTCGTTCGTTAAACGGGGGAACGTTTGTAATGTATGAGTACATATCTGATTGATCGAATGCGCAGTTACGAGGCCGCGATCAAAACCACGCTTTAGACTTTCCCATGCGATCAGAACACTAGCTCTAAATTAAAAAATTCTAAGTGGCTAATGTTACATTATTTTAACATAGATTAATAATTACTTCTGCATACCCTAATTACCAAAGAACGTTACGCCTTTATTCAACAAGTAGAAAAACAAACAACCGAGTGCATCGCGCCACAAAATCGCAACGATAATACGAAAACAATAAAACAGATGTGCACCCGGCGCGTTAATCCAAAAAGAAGGAAAGTATTAAAATTTACAAAGAAGCGAAAGCTAGTACACAGACAAAAGTCGATGAATCGCTCATCCAGCGGCGCGGCGCGATATAAATCATCGTTTTCTCTCCAAGCCAAGTTTTTTATTCGCTCTCCAAAGCGTACATTCGAATCCCCGCGAGGATAAACCACTGTCACTCGCAGATTACTACCCCTCCTTTGTTATCTCCTCTCTCCATTTCGTATCTGTCCCACATTTCCATGCACATGCATACGCGCACGTATACACACACCACACACACTAGCTAACGCTCATCGTGCTATGAGAAATTTTGTCGCTCTCGAGGCGAAATTCGGATTTAAAAAAGCCGGGAGAATGGGAGAGAAACTCTAAAAAAAAACGCGCTGCCCCCCTCTGCAGCCGCGAGTAAAAACTGTGTGAAAAAGCGTTATTTCAGGGTGAAATCCGACGCGCTGCTTTTTTCCCCGTACTCCAGAGCGCGAGCTCGCTCCTTTTTTAACCCCCTGACGAGAGCCGGGGAGAGAAAAAGAGAGCCCGGGTGCGCGCAGGTAAATTTCACGATTCTGGAAGATCGCGCACATAATACAGGGGTGGACGAAAGGGGGGAAGCGCATCCTGCATATTCACCGATTTTTCTGTAAATCGGCGAGGGGTATTCGAATGAATAAAAAAAAAAAGAGAGAAGGAAGGAGACTCAAAGGGCCTTTTTCTATGCGACTAGAGGCCGCACACAAAACGGGTAAAAACGCGGCGCTCTATGTTTTTCGAGCGCGATTCCGCGGCGCGGTTCCTTTAGAATTTTCCATTTCTGGGTCATGGGAAGGTTACGTAAGCCCGCGCGAGTTTATTCAGAGAGAGAGAGCGAGAGAGACGAGGGTTGCCCTGATCTTGGAAACTGATTTTTTCTCTCCTTCGGCGTGTATACCTCCACTTTCCTTTTCTTTCGGGCTGCTCGATCGATCGATTAATGCGCCGTGCTTCTGGCTCTATTAAAAGGGTTCCCCCTTCCTTTTTTTTTTCACGTTTCTCGGAAAGCGAATGAGAGCCGTAGTGAAATGAAAAGGAGGCCGAATTATTATTCCTTCTTTCCGGCAAACGGGCGCTTGGTGAAGTACTGCGTCGATTGCTCGGAAGCATTCAATTATGGCTTTTACTAAAACTTCTCTTTGTTCTGGATTTCTTTTTTTCGCTTTCTGTTGGGTTAGGGTGATTAATAATTCAAATGCGGTTTGCTATTCTTTGGCTGAATGCAGGGAAAAAAGTGGATTTGCTATACAGGTTGCCCACTTATCTTTGTGAATATAAATTGATATATTCTTTTGAGGAACTCTTGAAGATCCTGATTCAGATGTTATTAAATATTGCTATTCAATGGTTTAGGTAGGAGGTTGAAGCGTACGCTGTAATATATCGTATAGAAGTGGAATGCAATCTTTTCCGCTATATTTGTTTTGTATGCCCGCTATACAGTTTTCAAGAATCTGTTTAAGTTATGAATAAGCAGTAGTTAATTAGTGGTTTAGAAATGCTATCGAATTAATACACATTTTTGGACATGCTACAAACGTATCTTTTCATACCTATTTATAAAACAGCCGAACTTTACAATTACAAAATCTTTAACAATTTTAAGAATTTATAATATACCTGTTTTCAAATCACAAAATCAACCTCATCCGCAGCATCTTCCATATCACTTATAATAAACAAATCCCTCATCCTCACGCACTCCAAAACCACCCCAGCAGACAGCATCACGCACATCCTAATTTGAAAGAAAGGAAGACAGAGACGTTCTCTCCTCCACTCCGCGCCGATCCAGCAACCTCGAAGAAAGGAAAAAGCCGGCGTATTGCGCGCGCACGCGCATCCAAGAAAACTCAAGCTAAGGCCTCTCTCGGCATAATCCGCATCCGAAGACGCAACAGCCCCGCCGTATACATGTACATAAAAACACGAAGGAATCTCCTCAGAAGGAGGAATAAGGCCGCACAGGTCTCTCTCTTATACATATAGCAGGCGAACGGGAATTAGGGGTGGTTTATTTTTCCTGGGCCGAGGGAGCAGCGGCGCTAGTAGCGGGCGATGACGAGTGAATGACAGGACAATGAGCCGGCTCTGATGCACGCGAGGCCGCGTTTTATGACGATTCAATATGCCAGAGAGCTCGTTGCGTTTCTCTCCTGCTTGCTCTTGGCTAGTGTATTGCTAGCGCAGGTCTCGGGTTTCTTAGCTCGCGGACGAAAGTCTTTCCTTTGGAGAAAGGCGCCGCTCTCGCTTCTGTGTGTGTGTGTGTGTATCGCGTGCAAGAGTGTATTATTCTTGGGCGCGCTTTTCGCCGGAGAGCGAGGATTTATGTGTTTTTTGGGGGAGAATTTTCTTGGATAGGTTATTGGCTGGCTCGTTTTGTTGACCTTTTGAGAGTGCCGTTTTCTTCTGGTTGTTCTTGTCGAATGTTGGATCGTTTGGGTAACTGGCGGGTTAGAGGAGTTTGGTTTATAAAAATTGAATAAATTCTTCATTTATGGAAAATTATTAATTAACTGATGAAAATACTGATTGAATGCAGTAATTTAACTATTGATGTACGTAAATGTAAAAAGCGTTTAAAAAGATAACGGTATCATGTCAAATTTCTTTAATTTAAACTGATATTGGTATTTAAAATTAACATCTCTAATAAACCAGCCACAGATAAACAAAAACATTTGTAAAAATCACTATCCTTTCTATAAACAAACAAAAAATCATAGCGAATCAAAGAACAAAATATGCTCGCCTACAACATCAGCAGATATAAATCTCCTCTCAATGACGAGAGAGCGAGCTCGAATGACAATGCCAGTATGTGTTATCCGTCGCTCATTGTCCGCTGGATCTCTTTGAAATTCCAGTAGTTAAAGCGCAATTAATGATCGACTTCCTACATTCGCGCGCGCGGCTCTACGCTATACTAGATGCGAGTGCACGCGGACGCCGATCAATGCCATCGAAGGAAGAGCATATTTATTATAAGCGGCCTCGATTTCGTTCCTATTTCGAGAACTGTCATATGCGCGTTGCAGTATACTTGTTTGATTCGCGGTTCTTTATCTTACTTGTTTTTTTTTTTAATGCGATAGTCGAAATGTATGAGTTTTAGCACGAAATACCCTTTAGTGCGCCCTTCGGAACTATGACTGAGTGTTCTTGATTAGTTCAATACATGTTTACGTTATTTTTAACGAAGCTGTGGAAATGACATTAATTTGATGCTTATTCTAAAAAAGCAAACAAGAATTTTTGGTTCAAGATAAAAAATGCAAGTCTACAAACAGCTTTTAAAAAAAAGAAAAATGAAATCAACCAAACTCTACCGTAAAAATCGAAAAAAACGAACTCACGAAGCATCAATCATGCACTAACGCGGCCAAACGACCATTTCACCGGCGCGATTTTCATAATTTCCTCAAAAAGCGCGCAGACAATCGCAGTCCCCCTCGCATCGGTCGCGCCCTCGAACCAGATCCTCGCGATCTATCGGCTTCTTTCTCTCCTTCCTCCGCACGCCCGAGCGCAGCGCTGTGACTTTCACGAAAATCCATTATACCGGGGTGAATCCACGATGAATCGTACCGCGCAGCTGTCCCCATCTTCCTTCTCTCTAACCAACTCGTTGCCTCACGCGTGTAAACGTTATATGCGCTTGCTATATAGTAGAGCGCGCGTTTTGTTAAAAAAAAAAATGCGTGACGCTTGGCTAAATGCCACTCGAGCGCTCGATCACGAGGAATTACGTTATATAGTCGCAAAATGAATTGGCGGGAGAATAGAGGCACAAACGAGCTCAGGCCACGCGATGACTGTCGACTTTGTTTCGCGATCGGGGCTACTTTGCGTGGAGGTTTTTCCTTGTGTGTGTGTATAGAGGTGTTTTTTGCGTATGGAGATCGTTGAGGAGAGGTGATGGATAAATATGTGGATAGGTAAATTTGCTTGGTAATGCATAAGTGAGCGGGGCTTTTTGGTGGATAGTGTGAGGATATTAACGGCAAGTTGCGACAGTTTGGGTAATCGATTTTAGATTTTTTTTTTGGATTGTTGAATATGTTTAGGAATTATGCTGGTCATTCTGAATTTACGTTAAAGAACGTATTTAGATGATTAACGTTCTCAAGACACCTAAATATGCCATGCTAAACATCATAAGAAAATAATGCACCGAACGTGAAATGTTTTATTCGTTGCTTTACAGAAAGCAAGCAGATTTAAAACGCAGTCAAAAAGAATTAATCAAGCCACGTTTCACTCGGATTTCTCAAAAGATACATAAAACAGCGCGCTCTCGTAGCGCATGAAAAAAGCATCGACCAATCCGAAAGCCGGATTCCTCGCGCTAAAAGCCAGCCGTGGGCTTCGCTAAAAATATGCCCGCGTCGTGCGCGTAAAGAGAAAGAAAAGCCGAGAATTCGCGGCGCTATTACAGCGGCATAAATCAACAACTGGAAATCAATTTCTCCTTATTTCTGCTCGAACAACACTTTTCTCTCCCGTTCCTATATATTCCCTCTCTCTCTCTCTCTCACGCGCGAGCGCGAGATTCGAATCTCCGCCGGGACATAAATTTCGCAGGTATAAAACGTAAAAATAGCGGCGCTGCAGCCAGCTTCTTGTCTATATCTATATAATAGTACCCCGGCCGGCAGCGAGGGGGCAGCAGCTAGCGACTGTATACACCGTCAGGAGCGATTTTCTCTCGCTTCCCGTGGAAAAAAAGGAACGACGCGTCCGCGCCGACAGTAGGCGGCTGCCGATTGCCCAAATCAATTCCCGGCCAATTCGGCCCTTCGACTCTTCGTCTTTAAAAGCGCGTAAATAAATAGATGAGGACGAGAGCTAGGAGACAATGCGGGAGGGTGGCGACTTCGTCTACGAAAACTCGAGGAGGCTGGGCTTTTGCGCGCCAGCTCGATAATGTAATAAAGGCCATTCTGTCTTTGCCCTCTTCTGCACCCTTTTTCTTTTCCGTTTTCTCTTGATATTACGGATGATTCGAGGGTAAATATTAACGCGAGAGATTCTCCGTCTGTCTTGCTGTGGCGCCCAAGGAGCTCTCTTGGCTCCGCGAAAATATTACGGTTATATACATACAGCGCACATATTGTATATGGAATTCGATTATGTACACAGGTGCAGTTTTAGTCCGCCGCTGCTGAGTAAATTAACGCCAAGCGGGAGTAAATATTAAGCTCCGGGGCGCGCTGGATAATTTATTTTGCCTTGTTATTGGATCGAAAGTGCAGCGCCGCTTCCGCGTGGAAATTGAATTTTTATTGAAGTATTGAAAATCGAATCAGCCGGGGGGTGTTGGTAATATAACTATTG
The DNA here is from genome assembly GCA_900480035.1 of Eupelmus urozonus. Taxonomy (NCBI): domain Eukaryota; kingdom Metazoa; phylum Arthropoda; class Insecta; order Hymenoptera; family Eupelmidae; genus Eupelmus; species Eupelmus urozonus. The sequence continues at coordinate 83,128 of UELX01000189.1, read as the reverse complement.
TTATTAAACTGCATAAATTCGTTTATATTGGAACTTACGTGAGCGAAGAGGGTGTGTAAGGGTAAGAATTAGTGTCCCAAACTCACCTGTAACATAAAAGAAAATCTAACATTAGACAATGAAATAGTAATAAAAATTAGTGATAAAAGTAAAAGAAATTTTCTTTCATTTATTGACGCACTCAATAACCGCATTTCATCTGCCGGATTATTTTCCAATTCAAACATTAATTCGAAATTCAAGTGATTCCCCCCACATAAAGCCACTCGCAATCCAATATATAATTCTTCCTCCCCGGCTCCCAAGCTCTTCAATTCCTCGCGCGGGAGCGGCGCGCCGGGCTAAATTTTCTATTTCCGCTTCTCGAAAAATCGAACGTTGAATACGTAAAGTTATATTCTGATGCAGTCCCATTCTTCGCGGACAATAGCGGCGGCAACTCTAAGAGGAGGCGAAATTAAATAATACTCCTGGATATTAGGCTAAATGGATTCCATCCGTGCGCAGAGGTAGAGAAAAGGGGCAGCAGCAGCAGAAGGAGGTGGAGGAGGAGGAACGGGGGGATAAAAGGACGAGTCTTTTAGAAGAGGCGCGCAGTGAATGGAAGAGGGTTTTCCGCGTGCGCCTCGCTTATATTGACCGGGGCTTGCTCTCCCGGCCATTCCGCATTTTAAAGGGAAAATTTCCGTTTATTCGGGGAGCGCGACTTTTGCTGCTGCTGCTAGCTGCCCTCCCCACTTCTCTCGCGATTATTCGAGCACTCGCGGTTATAGCAGCTCAGACGGAAAATAACAGGGACCTTTTGCTCCTGGCAGGTCGATCCTTTCGCCGAGGCGGAAGCCCTCGAGAGAAAATTGAGGCTCTCCTGCGCACTCTCGAAATTTACGTAATCGCGCGCCCGGCGCAAGATTGGACAATCGGAAAATTGCAGGAGCGAGAGAGAGAGCGAGTCTTTTTCCACGCCGGACGACGACGTTCTACTACCCCACCCCCGCCTTCGCTTCTCGACCAATCAAAATCATTTTCAGCTGATTTTCTTTTCGAGCGAGGGCCTCTTTACGAGCGCTTATGGCGATTTAGATTTCAATTCTGCTTTTTTATGACCTACTGATGTCCGATCGAATAAAGCTTTTCAATAATAATCTCTACATTACGCCAACTATAAATATCTCAAATGTCGAAAAAGATCTCGCATTTGCAGCTGAATCAAACCGCGAAGCAACAAAAGCCTCTCTACAATCCATCGTTACATTCATATAAACACAATACAATCCACCCACCCACGCACCACCTAACCCGAGTCTTCCTTATTATTCGGAATGCGCATTTTCTCTCGAAACATTTTTTCCTACAGAAGGAGAGCAAACAAGCGGCCCTCCCTCTCATTGCCGAATTTTCAGGCAGAAAGAAAGAGAGGCCAAGAGTTTCTCTGCCGTACGGAATTGTTTGCCTCCCCCTAAGTCGTCGGCATGTCGCGAGGGCCGCCCGTACGTGACGACGTCCCTTCCGCTGGCTTTTCGCGTGTACACAGTTCAGAATCGGCCTCCTCCCGCCGTGTTTATTCTGCTTATTTTGCCGCGCGGGGGACACACGTCGCGGCAAACTTCCGCTCTTTACTCGCGGCCGATTCACGCCCTTTACATTCGTTAGCTGTGAGGGTGGTCCTTGGGTTTTTTTTTCGATTGGCCAACGGGTTTGTTGCTGGTTGTGATTTTTGATGGATGGATAGGTGAGTTTATGGCTTTGATAGTTTAATCAGCTAGTGGAGTCGCTATCTTTGGAGTAAGTAATTTTTAAAGATATATATAAGTGAGCTGAGTGATGTATGATTGTGTAAATTTAAATGGCCTTTAAGCTCATATCTAAACGGGAAATGAGCATTGGTAATCATACAGATGAGTAGATTCGTATCTTTTTCCTGTTGTTTTAAAAAAAGAAATAGGCGTACCATACTTCAAATATCCATTAAAATTTCACTAGATAATATAAAAAAAATTTTTGACAATGACTTCCATTAGTATTATAGTATTTCAATGTATTATGTCAAATTTACGCAACATCATATCGATAAAAATTTTTAACACTATCGAATCCTTTTGTAATAACGTTCATTACCGAAACCTTTTCTTTACATAATGTTAAAAGAGTCTTATTTATTCAAGATAAACACTATATCAATAGAATAAAAGCAAGCTTAAACTCCATAAAAATTACGAAAAATTTACCCAACCAGGTTTAAACAAACGCCGCCCACTACCGCACTTTCAGCATGGCAACCCTTTGCAGATCAAACCGCACGATTCTCGAAATAACCACAACAACCTTACAGCAAAGAAAAAAGTCTCACGTCGCACAAGAGACTGTTTAGCGAAAAATTCGCCGCGCTCATTAGCCTATCGCGATGCTGCTTATGACAGATTTATGGACTATTAGTTCTTCGCTCGGATTACCATCGGCTGGTATATATACGCGAAGAAGAAACCCGTGCCTTCGTGCGCGAACTTTCGCGTGCGAAGCTCTCCCTCTCGGCATCGAGATTGAAGTAATTCCATTATAAAAGCAAGAAGAGACCGCACAACTTTATACTTTCGTGACTAGCGCGTTCATCTTGCCTCGATATAAACCATCTCTCTCTCTCTCGCTTTTTCGCGTAGCTCCTAATTAATTCCCGGCGTGCAAGCGCGAGGCTAATTGCCAGCTGAGGAATTATAAAAGGCCTGAAGATCGCCGGAATTCTTTCGAATCGAGGGGTTAGATCTGCCCTATGTCAAAGGTCGTGAGATTTTTAAAGCGCGAAGCTCAAACGTCTATTTAAAACGCGAGCTCCCCGCAAAAAGCCAACCCCCGTGTAAAAAGAAGCCAGAGCTACCTCGCGATTTGAATTATTTATCTAATCTTGCATTCCTCCTCGGAGCATTAATCACTGCCCGACAGTCGCGGAAAAGAAGAAAAAAAACACACACGCACGGGACGTCTCGGAATAATGCATCGGCTCGGCGAGCGCGATCGGCTCTCTCAATAAAAAAAGCCTCTGGGAAAACCGGCGCTGGAAAACGCAAGCGTTTACTGTTACCCGCCGCGGCGACAAAACGTTCTATTACGTCTCATTACGGGCGTCGTCGAGCCGCGCGCACCGAAAGAAAGAGTCGATCTCGCAAAAAAGCGGCCGATCGACGGGATTAGGAACCGGTATGCGCGCGCTTTTCAGAGAACAGAGCCCGGCGGTGGCGGCGTAGCCACCCCCATAAGGACAGTAAACGCGCGCACCGCTATGCGAACGTCCTTTTTTTTCTGTCCTCTCTCTCCTTTCGATCAGTGCGAGAGATTTTTCCGAGGCGCGTTGTACCGTAAGGCCGAGCGCGCGACAGTTTACGGGAAGAGTCGCGTTTTCCGCGATGGGCAGAAGAAGCGGCATCGCTGATGAGAGAAGGCCACGCGATGTGATTGCCAGCGAGCTTTCTTGTTGGAAATTGCGATCGGGAATGCTGGGGGGGTTTTTTTTTGTTTCTGGATTGACGGATATATGGGGGTTTACGGTTATTCCGTAATTGCAGATTATCTGGATAATATTTTAATGATGATGAATTATGTAAATAGTGGGCGAATCTTCGCTTGATTGCCGAGAAATTACGGGCTCGCGGCGCGGGAAAAGAAGCCGTGCTAAGCGCGATCCGACAATTGGATTATATTTCGATGCTTGCCTGTCGTGTGTGTCTCTTTTCATCGTAATTTCATCGAGAAGGACAAAATAAGGCGAGCGTCTAAAGCCAGCGCTGGAGAAAGGAGCGATTTCTTTTGGATTCGAAACCGCGCCGATTCCTCCCATAATGACGCATTAAGCACGGAAAATTACTTTTCAGGATAACGTGTTCCCGGTAATAAGCGAGATCCATAAATCTTGGCCTCTCTTGTATGATATTCAGTGCTGCTCTCTCTCTCTCTCTCTCCCTCTCGCGGCTTATTACCAAGCGAGCTATTCCATCAGTGTAAATATAAACGCTCGAGTGTATGTACATGCACAGGCGTAAGCACACATATATACAGGCCGAGAGCCCAGCAGGTGTAAATCATGGTTCTTGGAAGCGCGATGCACAACATTTTATACAATTATTCGATCTTATCTCGGCAATAATTAAAATCTACCAATACAGACTCTTTCGCCAATTCAAAATAAAATTTATAGCGACTTTGATTTTTTAGAAAATGTTTACTCACGTTTTAATTGAATATCAAACAGCTTCTAATGAAACCAAAACTATCGTTAAAAAAAAGCTGGAGCGGCTCGCCATAAACAGCAGCGGCGCGTGTCTCTCCTATCATCACAGCCTCGCGGCCGCCATAAAAACAGAGCGCCGACTCTGATCCGCTTGCAGGAAGCGCGCCAGCTGCGTGCGTAGGCAAATTCAGCGCGTATATAAAACTGCCCCGCGTCGGGCAATAAAGCTTGCCAGAGAGAGAGAGAGAGAGAGAAAGAGAGCGGACAATTTGCATAATCCCGAACTCTTTCCTCCTCGGCAATCGTCGAACTTACACACTCACATCCTGACGTGATCCAGAAAATTATCTCGCCGAGCTATTATGTAGCCTCTCGTCCTTTTTCCCCTCTATCCAGCCGCAGAGCTTGAGATCGTCGTTTGCATGCCCCGAGAATCGCGCTGCTTTTACGGCCTATTTATTCGTTTCCGCGAACGGATCTCGCCGCTTCCTAATTGGCCGCGCGCGCGGCTCGAGAAAGGACAGGCGCGAAGCTCGCTGGAAAAGCTCCGGTTCTTCGTTGCATGCAAAGGAGAGCAGGTGGAGAGAGAGCTTTTTTTTCTGCTAGAGCGAGGAGAGTAGAGTAACGAGCAGTCGTGCGCTGAGTTTTCGCGGAACGCGGAGAGCTAAGCGCGCTTGCCAAGGAGATGCGTTGTTTTTTGAGGGATGGAGGAAGGTGAGCGTTTATTACGCGTGAGCCGCGCAGGAAATTGTAGCTCGGGAGCGAGAGGAGTGAGGAGTCGTAGTTTATGGAAATGGGGAGATGGAGAGATGGACTGTGGCTGTGGGTAATCAATAAATGTAGATTTTGTTCGATTGCGTTTTTTATAAGGATTTGGAGATTTGATGTGGATAAATAATTTGAAAATAAAAAATAATAATTTTTAAGACAAAAATGCCGGCAGTCTAAAGGTTAAATAAATTATATTTTTCAAAACACCATTCAACCATCTACCGCTTAACCACGCATTTCCGTCCAACTACCATCCACCATCAGCTACCTCAAGAGCAGCCTGCCATTAAACAGGTCGCATTCTGCATTTACCCCGGCATTCGCGAAGCTACCTCCCCCGACTGAAAAACCTCGCACACCTCGGGCAATAATCAAGTCTACAACTGCGCTCTCGGGACCTGCGCGCGCGCGCCCGCGCTCAGCTGTATATACGAGTGTGACTCCGTAAAGTGTTTCCGAGTGCTCGAGTCGCGAGCGCAAAAAAGCATAAAAGCCGAGCGTGCGCGCAGCCATGGCGTAATAAGCCGGAACCGAGTTATTTTTTAAGTGCGCCCTTTCTCTCTAGAATAAGGCTCGAGCTAAGCTATATAGCCCGGCGCTCGAGTGTATATACAGTGTATAATACCGAGCGCTCGCGCGCGCGAGAGAGAGCCTACTCGCGCTTGATTAACGAGAGTTCGAATAGGTGGATCTTTAAGTGCGCCTGTCGAATGAGCGAAGCGATGCGCGAAGCAAGAAGAGAAAGAGAGAGAGAGAGTAAAAGGCGCGCTGATTGATATGTTTGCGGGGCGGTTACCGCTCGCGCCGGTGGTTAGGTGGAGCCACCATCCACCGGCGGCCCCCGATGATTTAAGGGCCATATATTACGAAGCCCTTGGCACCACTTGCAAAGCGCTAGCGAGAGCAAAGCGAGTACGCGCGCACGCTGCGCGCATCTGTGTGTATATATACGCGCGCGCACGCGGTTATTGAGACGTTCGTTTTCCGCTCCCTCGCTCTCTCTCTCTCTCAAGCTCGCACGAGCTCGATGAGAGCTGCTTCTTCTTCTTCCTCCTCCTCCAGGCGAGAGGAGGACGAGACTTTTGCGAGGAGAGGAAAAGTGAAAGAATCGCGAGGAGATTAGGGAAATTTAGACGCATAACCCACGAGCCTTCTTTGTCTTCTGTACGAGGGGGGTATCGCTCGTTTCGCAACGTAAGAAATAATAATTCGCAGGGGGGATGATGTATAAATCATCGCGCGCCGAGAATGGACGCTGCGAGCGCGCTTGTTTATTTGGCGCTTGCGAGACCGAGCGAGTGTTTTATTTGACGTTTACCATAGCGTTTGCATGCGCGCTGAGTATGGTTTGGCTGCTAGCCTGTGCTTATGGTTGTATGACTCGTGGAACGCGCGCGTAGGAAGCCGCTTTCCGAGCTTTTCATTCTTTCAGGACTCTTTGCTTTTGCTTTGGGAATTAGTAAAACGTCTTTGTTGCTGGCGCTCTCTCTTTCTTTCGTTCTCCCTCTTCTTCTTAGGCTTAATACCATTGGTAAGTTACGGCATATAACAACGTCATTGTGCAAACAAAGCATAGTAATGCTAATTTAGAAGTTCAGATAATTGAAAAAGAATATTGCATTTAAAAACAAAATTTATGAGGTTAATTTATCGGTATGAGCAGTTATGTTTTATTAGAAATGTCTAATGACTTTGTGAAATTTGATCGAAATAAATTGTATAAAAAAATTGTAGGTTATCAACAAAAAAATGTGAGGTCATTGCCGTACTCACGAAAGGTAGAACCGGTACACCCGATTAGCCGTTTAGAGCATGCAATTTCTGTGTTTTCCAATACAATTCTCCCACGTAACATCACGAGATCACTGACGTTCGTGATCAAGATCTCTTAAAGACGCGAGAAAACACCGAACCCGCACCGGAAATCACCACTCTAATCGCCGCAATTTCCCGAAAAAAAAATTTACAAATCATAAAACCAGCAACAATAACGGCAATACATACGTATCCGCGTGGGCGGCTGTCACGAGAAATCGATCGGCGCATCAAAGCCACGAACTTAAAATCAAAAAAAAACAAAGAGGAAGCACGGGATGAAAAAAATAAAGGAAACTGAAAAAGCGACCCTCTCTCATTGTGCGCGTGCACAAGGCACATATAAACACAGCAAGAAGCACTAGCAACTCGCGGCTGCATCAGCCGAACGAAGCGAGACGCACGCGATATATATATTGAGCTCCCCCGCGCGCTCGCCACGAAGTAGTTTATTGTCTTCGTGCGGCACGCGTTTAATTGAATCCGCGGAAATTATCATTTTGCCGAGTTACCGAGTTCGGGGAGATAACTCGGGTGTAACCGATAATTAACGGACTAACGACCGAACGGGCCGGGAGATGCTGACGTCGATACTCGCCGCCGTTACGGGGGAGGTGCTGTCGGTGATTAAGCTTCATTAATAAATCTGATGTATTTATTATATGGAGAGCGCGGGGAGATGTTTGCGTTAAGGAGCTGCCGACCAGTTATGCAGATAAATCGGCGCTCGGCGATTTTCTTTTTTTCTCGGGAGGTAAGCGCGTCGGAAGTGTTTGAATTTCGAATGCTTGGCTGATTTATTTGATTAATTTTATTGCCTCGCGGAATTGATTATTAATGCATTTTTGTGAATTAATAACGCGGAAAACGTAAGTTCATGTTTATAAATTGAAAATGTAATAGGGGATTCGAAAGAATTACGACATATGTTTTAACAGAGATGCACTTCTATAATCTATATCAAGCAAAAATTAATAGCCTAGGTGAATCAAAATTCTCAAATTTGAAGTGTGGTTGGGCTTGCCGGTTAAGTAGCTACTACTGCCTAAGTAGATCCTAACTAAGTTATGGTCAATTGCAAAAATGATTTGATCAATGAGATCTACAAAGTTAAAATAGCAAATCCAGCAAAATTAAAAAATAACAATGTTAAATTTGTTCAGCCATTTTTAACATTAAAAAACATAATTTATAGCTAGTTCTGATCTTCTGTTAATACCTAAAATATGGGATTATGTTTTAAGTAATCAAAATTGATTGTAACTTTTAATGGAATCAAAATGATCTTAAACATCATAATTTTTAGCTCGCCAAATACTTTAAGTTGATGTAATTCAAAATTTCTAGAGGTTAATCTTTATAAATTTAAAACATAATAAAAATACATAAAAAACTACCAGTTAATTTAATTTTAAACCATGTTTAATTATCTGAACCGTTCATATAAACCAGCAGAATTCGCTATAACTTCCAAACAATCAATATCCCAAAACGATTCAAACATCACAATTTCCAGCCAACACTTTAAACCATCTCATTAACCTCCAGCCTCACCCAAATTAATTCCCCATTCAGAATGCCGCAAAACTACTCCGATTCCAGCTACCACATCCTCCCACCTATCGCAATTAAAATACCCCAGCGAAAAACGTCGGCGTGCATGCAAAACGTCCGACAAGCCGGAGAGTACATCAAGCCGAGGCAAGGAAGTTCGCTGGCACGTAACATCCCTTGTCTCTCGTTGTAGTTTTAACGCTGGCGGCGTGATTGCGGGCATATAAAAGACGGAGCGCGAGCATAAAATGTTTCTCGCGGGCCATTCTCGCCGCGCGCAGAGCTAATTGTGAACGCGCGCGAGTCGTTATATACATTGTTACACGGTGATGTACGTTGCGGGGGGAAGAGTTCGCATTAACGACGAGAGCGCAAGGCTATGTGTGTGTGTGTGTGTGTATGTGTGTCTGAGAGGGCATCGTCGTGACGTCCAGATGAAGTTGTAACAATGAGCTTGCAATGATAATGCGGCGGCGCTTTGTGCGCGAAAGTGCACCGCCGACAAATAACAAGAGAGGGAGAGAGAATGAACGGAGAGAGAGAGAGAAAGAGAGAGGAGGAAGCAACGAGGAGATAAATAGAAAATTGAAAGCAAAGGTGGAGAGGGTGAGGGAGGGAAAATAAATGCTTGCCGGACGACGACGATGATGCTGGAGAGGATAACACGCTTTGTCAAACAGAGGTTTCTATAAATTTTTTTAATTTCAGGAATTTTTTTTCAATTGATGGAGTAAGTGCCTCTTAATAAATAGATGAAATGTTTCAAGGATTATAGGTATACTATAAGAGTTTTGTTAAAATTTGAAAAAAATATGGATTATTTAGAATCAACTATTAAAAAAAGATCTAAAGCAACAAACAGAGCTTAATAAGCATAAATGAAGGTAATTAGAAAAATAAAACTATCAAAGAATAGCCAATACGCTCTCGCACAGAAAAAAAAATTTCGAAAATAAAAAATAAAATACGAAAGCAGCGGGAATAAACAGAGCAAGCAAGATGAAAGCCGCGAGGTAGCTTGAGCGAAAAAACAAGAGAGGGAAGAAAAGGCGCGAGAGAGCGAGCAAAGAAAGGCAACAGAGAGAAGAAGAGAGAAAGAGAGAAGCCGGCAAACTAGCCCCGGGAGATCATTAGCTCACCTGGCCTTGGCTCTCCGAGGCTGCCGAGGTGCGCTCGCGCTACCCCCTTATCGTCGCTCTACTCTAATTGCGCGAACGTTGCCGCTCGTATTGTCACATTACCGGCGCAATTTCACTCTCATTGCGTTCGCTCGCTCTCTCTCTCAGCCCCCGGCGCTTTTAACGCAGTCAATATTATTCGCTCCAAGTAAGCGCGCACACCGAAACATTAATCCACCAGGCCAAGTCGCGCCGAGATGATAGACGCTTTCGACTTTTATTTATAAGAGGCCCCGATTCGCCTCGTAATGATTTAATACGGCCGAGAAAGGGGGGGGGGAGTTTTTTGTGATACGCTCGATGTAAAAAGATGCGGTGCGCGGTGATTAATAAAGGTTACGAGTGCAATTTTCGAATTACCGAGATACGAAACATACCCCTGCTTGCGCAAAAGGGAGAGAGAGCGGCGAAATTAATTTGCATGACCGAATAAAAGTGAAACTAATAATTTACAAACCAGCGACGTTTCATTAGCAAAGGCTCGCGCGTGCGTTTATATACGACCAATTAGAACTAGGTTTAATCCAGTCGAAAAGGGCGCTTCTCCCTATATCGATGTTTAATGTAATCTCTTACTAAAAAGTAATAAAGGCCAGACGAAGAAATGAGTAATCAAAATTAATGAGTCATAAATGCTCTTGACACGGCAAAAAGTGGGGGGAGAAAAGCGCATGCGCGCGAGAGAAAGACAGAGGAAGAGAGGGATATAAAAGAGAAGAGGAGAAATAAGTAGCATATCGGCAGAGAGAGAGAGAGAGAGAGAGAATCGGCTTTTCCCACACGTGCAGACAGACCGAGAGAGTGTGGAGCTTCGCTTATATAAACGCATAGGTAAAGCTCGTGTAGATAATTACCGACATGCCGCATGAGCCGGCGATATTAATCACGATTAAGTCGATTTTACGGCGCCCCGGCGTCCACTCTAGTGCTCTCCTTTTTAATGGCTCTCTTCCACGTGCCTTCTTATGAATGCACAGCCGAGGAGAGAGAGAGAGAGAAAGAGAGAGAGAAAACGATAAATTACAATAGAACGCATGTATTATTGCAGCGTGCTCAGGCTCGCGATTAATATTAATACGAAGCGCGGTCTTATGTTTTAGTATATATAATGCCATTAATTAACCCCGGCTAAATAAATTCTTTCTCTCTCGATGAGGTAAGGTATAATGGGAGGCTCGGGACTCGTGTTTGTTTCTGATAAAATTCTAATTTCACTCCCGATGCAATTTAAAGTTCGTGTCTAGTGTACGCTGGCTGAATAAAAAATCGCAGTTCGCTGTGTTAATAATTCAGTAAATAACTGAATACTTGCGAGTATTATATCTCATTTAACTCGTTCTTACATTTTTTTTAATTAGATAGATTAAAATAAATTATATGATTTACTTTAATAAAAATTTCATTTCAGAGATTTCCTGAACTTTCTGTTTCGCCGACACCGCAGGATTTTTATTAGCGCCTCGCTCTTACTGCAAAGGCTATCCGGAATAATAATACGCTTATGAGAACTATGAAATTTTATAGTGATGAATTATAAGAGATTTTTGCCAAGTATTACAATAAACTATTAAATATATTTATATCGGAATTCATATGCAACTTGAAATATCTTGAAGTATAAATAAAATTTAATCGCATAAACTGATTGTAACAAAATCAATTTTTGTTAATAAAATCATAAAATTTTATTACATCTTAAAGCAAAGTTAATCGTTTAAAGTTTTCAGAAAATCTATGACAAGTTATTCTGTTATCCAGGACTTAAAAGTTATATAGCAATCTACAAATCTCATAGTGTAGTAGCTATTCATCCTCGCGGCAACCGTTTGGCGGTTTCGAACCTTTGTATTTCTCTCTCTTTTATTTCATTAAGAATACAAAGATGACCGCCGTTGCAAGCGACGAATCATTTGCGGTGTACCGACAGCAACTTTGGTTTCAATTTCTCCGCGAGTAAGGCGACGTAGTATAAACTGTTAAAATTTAATTTTCAGCGATTCCGTTAAAAATATAAAAGGTTATGACAATATTGATTTAGCATTGTTTCAATATTTGATGAATTTTAATTTATTATTATTTCAATATTGTTTTAGTATAATTCAAATGGAAAAAAGCTTTATAACAAAACTTCCATTGAAATAGAATTTTAAATATTTTATAAAGAGAAAAAAGTTATGAACTCAAATGCTAAAAATCAATTAATTATCAAATTAATAACACTACAATTTTAATACACAATATTTATGAATAAAAAAAAACCAGAAAAGCCACAGATAATTTCGCTATCTACTCTAATTAGAGAAACAATATTCCCTCGGAAGCTATAACTTTAGCATTTAACCACAACCTTCAGCTTCCCCCTCGAAACCCTCCCTAACCCCGCGCTCTCAGATAACCGCGCAAAATTAATACAACCCAATCAGAATAAACACTCCTAATTAACACCTTAACCTCAAAGAAAACCCATTAAAATTTCTAAGCAGCCCCGGCTCCCACATCCAGCGCTTACATAATCCCAGCGTGACCCGCTCCCTCACCCATATAACCACATACACGCGCTAATACAAATATCTTATCAGAATTGCAAAAGCGCCTGCCGCTCGTATCTCGCGTCTGACAATGAACGGCGCGCATCGACTCCCATGCAAACGATCCTCTCCAGTGTATATAGCGGGGAGAGAGCGAAGAGAGGCTACCGCTCGATTTGTATAAGAATGGTAGGAGGCGTATATTGTCTTTCTCCTTTTTGCCAGGCTCTTTACCGGCGAGCTGCTGCAGCGAGGAGGATGCAAGCGCGAGGTAGAACCAGTTATGAGCCGAGAGTATCGCTTTACATCTAGCCGGGCCGCTATATACGCACGCGGAGAAATTTAAATGAGCTCCGGGGGTTGCGCGCGCGCGCGAGCTGGCCGTGAGCGCAAGATGCAATTTCTTAATTATCTTTATATCCTGGTGCGAGACTAGTTTGATTCGCGCGCCGGATCTTTTGTTTGTGGAGCACGGTAGTCGCGGAGCTGAAATTGAATACGGAAGGGGATCGGATTGGTTATTGTTATTTTAATTTTGATTTTTCCGTTATGTTTTGTCGTGAGAAATGGCTAGACCCTTACTAAATCTTACTGCACAAAACAATTCCCATTTCATTTTTACCAAACTCAAAGTTACTAAAAAAAAGCAAGCCGCAATAACTCAGCATCGAAGATGTAATTACCGACAAAGATTCATGTATCGCAAATTAAGTGCTCTCTCCGCTCTCGCGGCCAATTCAAAAGCATATAGCGTCACGCCGGGCGTCAGCCTCTCAAGAAAAGCTCAACCTGAAAAGCCGCTCAAACAAAACCTAACCAAGAAGCCCATACGGCAGCATATATCCGTGGGCGTGCGCGCAGCGGAAAAATCGTCAGAGTGGGAGGCAAAACGCGAATATAAGAGGCCGGCTCCGTATTAGCATACAGCCGCAGCGTGACTCCCCGAGCGCTTGCGCTCTTTCTCTCTCATCTGAATAAATATCGTATTATAATTAAAAGAATCTTTCGGCCTATAAATCAATGGGAGTCGGTTTATATATCAGCCGCTCTCTCTTCCTCTCTCTATATATATAATGGCGAGTGGGGGCACTGTGGGGGGCCCCCGCGGCCTATGCTAATGGCACCCTCTCACGTGAGCTCGCTCCGGCTCTCTTAAGGGAGCGAGAGGAGGATAACGAATGATAAAGGAAAGCGCGCCCGCCGTGAAAAACTCGATGAGTTTGTTTCTTCGCAGCTGTTGTTTGTACTGCCGGCGAGTGGTGAAGCCTTGGCTGAGGATTGAAATCTTACGGCTCTCGTGCGGATGCTGGGCTCTGACGTTGGTTTCTAGTACTAAATCATGAGTGCTGGATAGCCGTGCGCGGTGGTTTAATGTAGTTTTTAACGGGTTTGCAAATCACGGGCAAACCGGATGTGCTGCGAGTTTTGTTTTCGAACGATGTGGATTCGAAAAGGTTGGCTTTGAGATTTTCCTCATTAAAATGCGAATATGCAAATCAGCGCGAAAGTTGGTTTAAAGGAATTAAAAAATGCTTGCGTCGGAGCTGCACTAAAGTCTCGGAAAACAAACAAGGAAAAAAGTAGCGGCGACTTTCTTTTTCGCAAAAACAACAGAATCCTTTTGCCAGCGAGTTGGCGATTAAAAGAATTTGCAAAAAAAAGAGCCAGCGCACCTATTAATAAACCCTATCCTTCAAAATCCTCGCAATAAACAGCTCCTTGCTCGGCCGCGGTGAAAATAATTAAATCAGAGCCCACCACCCGCTGCCAGGGGTAAAAAGAGAGGGCCGCGAAACAAGTCGCTGATCGTTGCGCTCGCCATGAGAAATGATAGAGAGGCGAGGAAATATCGGGCCCCGGGTCCACACCGGGCTTATCTAGGGGGGCCTGACCCCACGGCTCGACGTGTGCAGTCGGCCGCGGCGCCGTCTGATGTTCGCCGCGCTCTCGCCATGCGCTTATCAATTTGTTAAGAGCGCCGGGGCCGCAGCAGCGGTAATATACATACAGAGCCGAGAGAGCTGAGGGTACATAGGTAAGGAGCCAGGGAGCAGTGGGCCCGATAAATAACGCTGCTTAATATGAGCCTCGCCCCCACTCGCAGTGAGCGAGAGAGGGAGTGTAGCTTAGCTTTAAGCTGGCTCCATCCGGTACTTTATTGATCCATCGATCAGCACGGGTGGTACTCTGCGCGTGCGTGACTGCGCCTGCCGCTCGGCTCTCTCTCTCTTTGGCTTTGATTCACCGTGGGACATGCACGATAATTTGTAAGCCCGATGAGAGATCATAACTCCCGATGAAATGCAAGCGCGCGTGCGTTTATAGCTGCGCGAGATCGGGAAGCGCTCGTAAGCAAATTTTTTTCCAGCCGAGGCCTCCCCCCCTCCTTATTTTGCTTTGCTTATCTTAAGGAGAGCGAGCGGAGGCGATGCGCGGGGAAAAAATTTATTTCAGACGAACGATTTTGTTGACAGTTGCTAATTAATGCCAAGCCGGAATCAAATATATTAAACGTGTAATTATGTAAATCAGGGGAGGCAAGAAAACGAGTTGCTGGATATGCGTAAGCGCACCGTTGATTTAGCAATTTTATTGATACTAATAAATAGGGGGAAGCCAGATGGATGTTGGTTTTAATGATGCTTGACGATGAGTTTTCTGGGTTTGTGAGAATGCTGATTTTAGGTGTATGAAATGAGATTTAAATTATTCGAAGGACTACCTACATGTTAATTTGCTTTTATTGAAAAAAATAAACGAATATTGGAGAAGAAAAGCTTGGAATAACAAAAACAAAATTTAATACAACAATTTTTATTTGTCAGTCATAAACCGAGAATGAATCAATCCTTTCTCACCACCAATTAAAGTTCAATCAAAAAGAAAATCGAGCTTACGCTTTAACACGAAAAAACAAGCAAAGTCCTTAAACCCCCATCCACTCCGAATTACCCTTCATTACACAAAACTCTATATCCATCAAGCCCCGGCAAAACAAAAACTCGTTACCGATGAAAATTATTACATCGAATCCGCGTGTCCACCTCGAACCGCACCAAACCCTCGCAGATCGGCTAAATCAATTAAAAAGATAATGGCATAATGGAGCAATTGTAGCCCGGACAATGGGACGAGTTCATCATCGGCTCGCTTTTGCGCATACTCCCGCAGCCCTCGCCTCGAAAACCTCTCGGCATCATCAATCAAATCCCCCAAAGCCCATATCCTCCTCATCTCTCGCGATGCGCATTTTAACAGATCGCCTCGCGCCTTTAAACCCGCAATCAAATTCACAAAACGTCGCCGAAACTTTGAGCCTATATAGACGGCTGAGAGAGCGACGCTTGGCATTATTACGAGCCGGCGAACGGTAGTTTATTTTGCCGGGCCGTCCGAGACAAATTAACCGAGGGCCCCGCAAAAGAGGGACTCGCGCTTGCGAGCGATTAACAAAGCCCGATACAAATTAGATTAAATCGCCCGAGGCCGGCCGGCCAGCCCCGAAGAAAGGGCCCCGATGATGATACAACTTGATAAATAGACGAACGTCATGCGATGCTTAAATGGGACGACTTTGCACACAGACGCATAACCTCTCACCTACACTCGCATACATATATGTATACAGATGAGGTACAGAAATGAATACACCCCCGCTCTACACGCGAATAATTACAAATGCATGACCCGTAGGATTCATCTGGCCCAAGGGTATATATACGCAGGCCGAAATTCGTGCCATATGTTTCCGCGTTCCTAATTTTCCCTCGCGTTATATTTGCAATGCAAAGTCTGCGGCGGCGTCGGCTGATCTTCTTTATGCCGTTTATTGCTCTTAATTCGCGCCTGGAATTTCCAGTACGGGCTCAGACGAGTCGAGATGCGCCGTGGAATGCTGGATATGTGCATACATATACACAAGCGCGCAGCTCGCTTCTGCGCGGATTATTATTGACGCGGTCGTTATTTTTGTATAATTAGCGCGGATACGCGGGGTTATTAGCATAAGGAGCAAAAGATGGGAGATCGTTTTAATTGAGACATTAAGTAATTAACGAGCTCTCTATTCTATATTGTATTATTCATAGCGTGTTTTATAGTAATTTATATAAAGGCTCGCGGTTTTCTGGCCGAAAGTACGACGGTTAGGGCTTATATCGGTTTAATTTGTGCAACAGCGGCTCGCGTATTACATCATCCAAAATAAAGAACGACTCATTATTACCAGAAACTATATACAAGCATACACTTAGGGATCTGTTTGATTTTCATTCTCTAAAGCCGAAGCCGAAACGATTCCGATGAGCCGCAGACAGCACTGTCTTACCTCCAGACCTCTACCCCTTTTCACAATTCTTCCATTTCGACTCCTGTTCCACCCTCTCATCCCACGCTATACCTTCCTCTCTTACACCGCCGCTATCCATCAGCAAACAAAAGCAAAATCCTCGCTGCGCTTATAATTGAAACGTGTACTACACAACCCACCACCCCCCCTTTCGATTCGTAAAAATATCGCGCTTGCAACAATCCCACGTAATAGAATCCTTATAAAGTACGTATACACACACAGCGCATAAGCATCGCAGGATCCTCGAAGAGCTAAAGCTTCCATACACACTCCGAGGGGCCTCTGCGGTTTTCGGGCGCATTACCGGGCTCGGTCATCCGGTAAACGAGCGTCTTATAGGATATGCACGCGCGGTCTCGGCCCAAAGCCGCCGCTTTTCTGTACAACAAGCCACTGGACTATCGGCCTCGCTCATCTCTCTCGGCGTATTTTCGTATACACGGAGGGAGAGAGAGACCGGCACGACGTCTCAATATGAAGCTGCTTCCCTCTCTCTTTCTCGGAGCTCGATCGAAATTAAGATCGAGGATAGTAATAATGCATCGCTCGTGTAATAGTAGAGGAGGAGGGGGGGAAGGGTTGAGAGAGGTGGGGGAGGCAGCAACCTTTCGACTCGACCTTCTCGATCGGCTTTATATATGCGGCTGAACTCCCGCTCTTGTTTTTCTCCCGCGGATCGTTTTATACGAGGCGCAGTTTCCGCCTTCGCCGAGAGATAATTTGGCTGCCGCATTAAACCGTCTCCCGCGCGCGGGCCTATTTATCATGCGCGTTTAGGTAGACGGGCGCCCCGGTGAGATTAGCTGATTTGCTTATATTTTGGATCGAGCTTCATGCCTCACGTAGTGCGCTATTGAAATTAGTTTCCGAGACGCGCGTTTACGGTTAATGGTTGGAATTAGGGGCCCTTCGATATACTTTGAAATTTTTGAAGCTCGAACGCGCATGAGATAAAGGAAGGCGGTATCCTGTTTTTCGCATTTTCGAGAGCCGCAGCGTGCGGCTGGGTTAATTTCGTAGCGCCCTTTTTTACGACGGCGAAGCGCTGAAAAA
Source organism: Eupelmus urozonus (assembly GCA_900480035.1). NCBI lineage: Eukaryota > Metazoa > Arthropoda > Insecta > Hymenoptera > Eupelmidae > Eupelmus > Eupelmus urozonus. The sequence continues at coordinate 65,662 of UELX01000189.1, read as the reverse complement.
TAAACGGCGATAACGTGTATATAGACTTCTCGCTTTTTCTCGCTGCGGTAGGAATATAATCCAGGAAACGAAAAGAGCCGAGGAAGTCGGCTCTTTTCCGCCCGGCTTTATTGAGGTTTACAGCCGGCGCGAGGATGCAAAGCCGGCTGATTTTAATTGTTAAGCGGATGCATATACATTGAGTTTACGCAGGATGAAGAAGCTGCGAGAAGAAGTCAACGTAGCATCTCGCTGGCTCGTTTGATTTTTATGGCAGGCTAAGAGCGGAGCTGAAGGGGGGCTAATTAATCTTTAATCGGAGGTTCTCCTTTTTGGTCTAATTGGCCTAATTGGCAGTTTTTACTTTGAAATTGAGCTGCCCGAGTGGTAGTAAAGGCGGAGAAGATGCGTTAGCTTTTTGAGACGCGGCTTAAATTACTCAAAATGCGGCGGGAATCCCTGTGCCGACTTACGTTGGCTTTCACATTAATAATGTAATAAAAGTAATTTTTAAGTACTCTGATTCATTGCTGTGATTATGTGTGTTTTATAGTTTTAAATCAAAATTTGCAATTTTATCATATCAAAACTACGTCATTCCCAAAATCTCTCATACTCCTACATCAAAAACCAAAAGGCACTGCGATTCATTAAACCCACCGTCGCGCCATTCGCAAACGTCTCATCGTTCCCACTCAATTTTCGTCGAAACCTCGCAAAATCCGGCACACCGACCAACTCCACAAAAAAAAAACACCGCTCGAACTATAATACCCAGAGATCAGCGCAACGACTCTCATTAAAATCAAGGCATAGCCCCGGTGCTCGTCACCGCGTCGCTTGCGCACCTTATAATCCTCGCGCGAAACGGGAAACGGCCTCCTCGCGCCGGCTTTTTTCATCCTCCGGCTTTTCGACGACTGCTCGGCTCTCTTCCGCTCGGATTTCGTCTTCTGCTTCCACGAATTCATTAAAATATCGGCGTCGCTCGTCAGCGCCGTAATCATAGCGTTCGCCCCGCTCCCGCTCAGATTTATGTAGCCTTTCTCAGGTGGGCGTTCGAATGCTCGCGCTCTCCCCCCTCTACTCTAGAAGCTACGAGTGTATACATGTATAGAGCGCAGCTGTGTGAGTGTGTGTATATAATTGCTCCCCGTGGCTTTTGGAAGGAAGCGGCTCTCGTGAGGCGCGGATTAGGCTATCGTAGTCTAGCCTTGTGACGCGAGCTCACGAAGAAAGAGAGATTTTAATTTGCTGATTAGCGGCGCTCTTTGTCGGGAAATCGGCGCCCTTTAATTAGCCTCGCGTGTGTGTGCGCGCGCGCGGAAAAGTCTCGAGTCGCGTGATTTTCGGCTTCTCCTTTTGGCTTTTCGCCGCGGTCAGCTATCGGGTCCGAGCCTCCTCGGTCCAATTATGAATCCTGGGAGGATGAAATTGTATCCGGGACCACACACACAAGTCATTGCTTTTGATGGCTTTTGAGTTTAGAAGTAGAGGCTTGGTGTGTGGCTATCGCGCCGAGAGGTTATTGATTAATGGGAGCGAGCTAGGGTATTGGTGGGTAATCGTCACGACCTTCCGCCGTGATTTTCATAAATGCGGTGTGATCGGGCGGATTTTAATCGAATGTTATGTAGATTTGTGACTCACCGGGTGGAGATAGAGGATTTTGATATCGGAAGCCACTTACCTAAAACACAAAAAAATAAATTAATTATTTTCATGCATAGATATTGAAAGATCGCTATTATAATTAAAAAATGAATTATTAAATGATAAAGCTTGTTTCTTTAATTAAAACTATAAAAACCATCCAATACACTGTCCCTAATAAGACCATCTTTATCCCCACCCCCCTCGTCAACGAAATCCCAAAAGCAGCCCCTTTTTTCGCGGCCTCCCGCAAATTTAGCGCGCTCGGACATGGAAATTATCGGCTCGAAAGTGAGTAATTGCGCTGGCTGCAAAAAGACGGCGGGCGCGCGCTGCTGGGGTGTGGGCGCGCTGGAATCAGTTAGTGGGGCCGTTCGCGGCTTCGCGCTCTCTCGTGGCTTGGCGCGCTGCTTTTTGTCGCAAATTTAATAAGCGTCGGGTGTGACGGCCGGGCGCAAAAACGGGGGCGGCCGCCCGACGAGAGAGAGCAACAAGAACCTCAAGAGAGCCTCGGAAGAAGAAGACCTTATTCTCTCTTTCTCTCGCTGACCGTTCCCTCTCTCCTCTCTCTATTTCGCGTATACAGCGGCTCATCGGTTCCCACGTGAGAAAGGGAGAACGCGAGAGAAAAGCGGAGAGGAAAACAAGGAGGAGGAGGGGGGAGTTTTTGATGGCGCTTCCAGCAAGTCGTAAATAGCCGTCATCCCCGGGCGTAATAAAGGCGCAATAACCGCGGCAAAAGAGGCGCGCGCCGAGCCTACTGCGCTTTGTGTGCATTGAGAGCTCGTAACGACCTTCGCGCAAGCGGCCCCGCGTATACCGAGGAGCCAGGAGATGTGTTCCCCCGCAGCGAGTCAGTCTGTCTCTCTGGCTATGTGTGTGTGTGTGGATATCACGCCCTGGAGAGCCTGTGTGATGTGTACAATCAGAAGGCGATAAAGAAGAGTGGGTAAGGAAGAGAGAAAGGGAGAGAGATGTTGCAGGTGTCGGGGAGTACATGGCCAAAGGGTTTGGATGTGTTTAGCCAAGGATTATAAGTTACAAAGAGGCGTTAGTACAGAATATATAGTGTTTAGTATAGTTTTAGCAACATGTGGGAACTAGTTCGAATGCACGGTGTAAAGGCAGCTCGTTTATTCTGCTAGATACGGAAAGTCGACAGTGTCATTGTATTTATTCGATTGATCAGAACAGTAAAGCTAAAATGAGATCGCGATCCGGTTCCAAGATATTCAATGATCAACTTCCGCTATTTTTTCTTTTGCGTATTCATCAAAGTACCTGGACATAGAACATCTTTCTATTATTTTCTTTGACACAGTTTTGTGAAAACGTGCTATTGTACTATTTTTTTTATAGTTTAACGTCAAAAATGTACATCACGATTCTATTATTAACCTAAAAATTTAATACGTCTTAATTTATTGAAATTCATCAGGAATGATTACAAAAGATTTTCGTGAAAGTATTGACGCGCGCTTCCGGTGTTCTAGTACCTCAGCAGCTCCCAATCATACTTATTAAAAACTTATTCCAACGAATTTATATCTAATAACAATACTTAACCACAAAATTATCCCTCTAACGTTCCCTCAATTCCAGCGTAAGAGAAAGAAAAGAGCATTCTGAATTAATCATTCATTTCCGAAGATGACTGCGAAAGTCAAGTATCACCACACCGACTGGCCACCTCAACAAAAAAAGCGTTCCCCCACGGCAATTTACGCGCGAAGTAACAATTAATCAATTATATCTTAATTAGCCGGATGCTGCGTGCCCAGAAGAAGAAGCAGCAGCAGCAGCGGGAGCTGGAGCAGGAGCAGTAATACATAGCAAGCGAGAGAGAGCAGTAAGAAAAAGTTTATATAGCTCTGCGCGCCGGCTCTGGCTCTCTGGGAGAGTGGTAACGCCGATTACAAAGCGTGATAATCTACCTCGCTGAAATCGCTCCTCTCGCTTCCTCCCTTCGCCTCGCGCGCGAGCGGCTAATAGTAGTCAAATTACAATAATGAAGCGTACGATCGGAGCGAAGTACCGTCCATTAGGAGGCCCGCTGAGCTTCTAGCTCCGATGAAACGAGCTCACCTCTCTCTCTCTCACGCGCCTCGCAGAGAAGTTCCACTTTTAAGGGACGCTCGCGCGTATGTACGTGTATATACATATATATCTGTATGAGTGCGCGTAAAAAAAGGAGGGACGAAAGGAGCAGAGAAAGCGAAACGGAAAGGGCTGATGGAAAGAAGAGAGAGAGAGAGAGGTGGGATGCCGCCGCCGCTGCTGCTGCCTCGTGCATCGTCATCATCATTCGAGGTACAAAGACAACGCCGCCAAGCGAGAGAGCCTGCCGCGAGAGGAGCGCGCGAGGGAGTCCCGAGGAGAGTCGTCGAAAAAAGTGGCTATGCTAAATAATAGGCCTCAACCGGATCCGCTGCCGCCGCCGACGCCAGAGCCGCTACTCTTCATTCATGGATCGCGAATGCTGAGATACGTATTGCGGATCGGGCGATGCGAATGCTCACGACTTTTGTCAAGCTTACTGGCTTTTCGATTGTATTTTTTTATTGTTTGGAAACTGATGCGAGATGTAAATAAGGGATTAATAGTTGAATTTTTGCAAAGTCCTAGTTTGGTTCCATTTGAGTTTTGAAGGACGGATGAGGGAACTGGTCGAGTCGCTATAGAGCGAGTCAAAGATAGATGTGTGCTAGATTCTGATGCTTTAGGCTCGCGCGCAGCTAGACGGCAATTTTCAAATTAGACGCTCTTATACCGCTGGGAAAACATGCAGGTATTAGTAAACGAGTTGCGCGAGCGCACGGCGAAATTGGTTATGCGCGAGCCTCCGCTGGCTGACGCTTGTCCTCCAGACCCGATAATTGCCGACTTTATAGAGCAGCGCGCTGTAATTGCGAAAAAGGCGAACGTTAATAAATACGTTAAGCAGAGTTTAAGTACAGATGTTCGATACCTTATTTTCAATTTAGTACATTGAAGAATACATTTTCTTTATTGGCAGCTTGACAAACAGCAATATTCTATGCACAAAATAATCAGTTTGATAACAAAAAACTTCTACAATAATTAAACTCTCGCACAAGCGATCCTCCAAAAAATACCTAACCCACCTGAAAACCAAGCCGGCTCCCAATCAATATTCTTCACTTTCCCAATTGAAAATTCCCGCATGCCCGCTCGTAAAAGAACCGCGCGCCCAATGCAGCAGAGGAAACATTATGCATGCTCCCGGATAACACAATGCGCGCGTGTGCAGCCTCGCATCCTCTCCTATACACACATACACCTGAGCTCTCTCTCGGCTCTCCGAGAGTTTGGCGAATTTGCGTAGGAACCGAGAGAAAATTATTGCAGCGCCGAGTGACGAATAAGGGACGCGACGGGATTCCGAAAGAGCCGCTTTTTGCCGCTAGCGCGCGGCTGCCTTTTTCTTCGTCTTTCGGAGGGAATAAAGAGGGCCTCGCGGCTGCTCTTTTTTCTTCTCCTCGCGCATATCCGTCCCTCGCCTTCTGCTCTTCCTTAATGACCGAATTACCGAGCGGTAGTTTTCTCTCTCTCTCATTTGGGTATAGTAATACAGGCTTATAACAGACGGATTTTCCAAAGAGCGTACGAGATGGTAGATAGTATATAGGAACGCGTTGTTTTCGGGGCGAGAGAGATAAACAGAGAGCACTATACTAGAAGAGGCTACCGGACAAATTTTCCTAACGAGCTCTCCTCGTCGATCTGGAATCTGCGCTCGGAATCTAGCCTCGCGCTTTTTCTGCGTCTCTCCCTCTTTCTCTCCATCAGCTCGTCGTCGCAAACATAAGCGAGCCATCCTCTCCCGTCATAGCTACAAGAACAGGTCGCGCTAACGGATCGGAAAGGGAGAAACTCTCTTCTCTCTCTCTCTCTCTCTCTCTCTCCTAATGCCATCGTCGCCTAGCGGTCGATCCCTCTCTCGCTCCTGATCTTGATTCCGCGAGAGGAGAGAGAACGAGCGACGCGAGGAAGAAAAGAATTTATGGCCGCTTCCGAGAAGCCGTGCTTCAGCACAGAAAGAGAGGGAAGAGCTCACTGATGGGAAATCCTCGGCGCTGTGCTTCTGCGCGCGATATCGCTTCTCGGATATGCGCCAGGCGCTTTTTACGCGCCCGCTGGACGCGATCGCTGGAAACAGTTATCGAACGCCGGAGAGGGCGATTTTTTTTTTTTTTTTTTTTAAGGCGAGCGATGCAAATTTTCTGAATAGCTGGCCGAGGGTTTTGTTGGAGAGATGGTTTCATGGTTATTCTTTTGGGATGGGGATGTGAGGTGCGTTGGGATGATTGGATTGTTTGTGGTGGGCTATGGCATGTATTTTTTTTGTCTTGGGTTTAATGTTTAAAATATTTTGTTTTCATTAAAGTACCTTAAAGTAAGCGATTTCAGAAAGCACTCGAATAACCCATTAAAGCGCGTAAAAAGCCAGAAAGATAAAAATCGAAAACCCGGCTCAATATTCAAAAAGGCCCCTCTCTCAATTCTGTTTTCGGCAAACAGCGTAAATCCTTATCACTACCGAGAATTGATTTAAAAGCCTCGAAAACACATTGTTCGCGAAAACTGTAGATCCTATCTCTCTCCGGCAACGCACCCAAGCACTGCACCCACAGGGATAATCTCCCAGAGCCTCCTTCATCGCGACATCTCACCGAAAACTACCTCTCCCGCTCTTACACAACCTTTACCTTTTTTTCTCCCCCCTCCCCTTAGCTTCCTCCTTCGCGCGCGGCTGCATAAATAACGAAGCACGCGCCGCGCGCTTACGCACAATCGCCACCTGCGCGCGCTTCCTGCCTAAAACGCCGTAATCGTCGCCGGCTCTCTTGCTCTGAATGGCAATGAGCCTCGCGAAAATGTCTGCGCACGGAGGTACTGTTAATGATTTGTCCAGGGGGGGAGAGGATGATTTATTGAGTGAGGTGAAATTGACGGGGAATTTTTTAATCGGGCGCGTTTACGCGAATCAATCATAATTAAGGGGATTGCCCGGGGTGGTTATCGGGGATTTTCGGGAAGGTAATGTCTTCATTTGCGATTCGGCGTGGTTTAAGCGGAGTTGGGGCTGATTTAAAAGTGCTTAAGACGGATTTGAGAGTGGTTAAGGCGAGTGTTTGGGTGATGCGTGATAAAATGGAGAAAAATCGCAGGTTAATTTTTTGCTTGATCCCATGTAATTTTATATTCGAAAATAATATTTATGTATGCAAAAATAACAAAATACTTTGTTTTTGAGCTCAGAATATATAATTATCACGTAATTTAAAAAAATATATTAGATTTATTTTAATTAAATATAAACTCAGCAACCTCAAAGCAACGAAGGCAGATGCAAATGTGCGCGGGGCGCTAGCCTCGCAACCCGAAATTATAACCTAGTTAAAGCGGAATTATGCAAATGTCTATCCATACACCAAAAAAAGCATCCATAAATTCATCAACGCTAAACACAGCCATATCATTATCGGCTTCAATCCTCCTTCGTCAAAAGTCGGCCGCTCAGATTCATTGAAACGCCGAGGAAGAACGAGAGAGCCAGCGAACATTCAAAACAGAGCCGCTCAGGTATAGTTGAATGGACGTGTATATATACTAGCCCCCTCGCGCCGAAAAAAGAGCCCGGCGAAACGAAGCCGAGGACTGAATGAAAGAGCAAAAAAAAAGACAGAGCTCTCGCTCCTCTCGAGAGCTCGAGAGAAAGATAGCACACTCGCGGCGGACGCGAGAAGGAAGGAGACAAAGGAGAGAGAGAAAGAGAGAGAGAGAGAGAGCATCTCGCTCGCGCGCGGAGGACGAAAAGTAAAGGCCCCGGGCGAGGTCAGCCACACCGCCCCCGCCTCCGCTTCCCCCCCTCCAGGCCTGATTACCTGCCGCCGGGGGCGGGACACGCTGTAATGAGCATCGAAGGGGTGCTCAACCTCGCGGCGGTGTTGCGCCCGCTTATCGCTTATATATACATATACGCGGAGGTGCTTCTTGAGTCAAGCTATGCGGACGACTTTTACGGCCGCTGGAATAAGAGGGAGAGAGAGCTGACTGCTCTTCTTTATTTTTCGATGAAATTTTTCGTATGCCGCGTTGTTGAACTTTGTAACGAGCGCCAGCGAGAGCAGGTGCAGCGAGAGCGGCCCAGCGCGTAAGAGCTGCATTGTGCGGCTTTAAATTGCAGAGCGAATATTTTGTAGGGACGATAGCGGCGAGAGTTATTTGCCGAGTCAATTAATTACGCGCGAGCTTGTGTAATGTAATGGGAAATTGCTTGGACGCTGGATTGCAAGGTGTATCGGGATCAGTTTGTTTTCGATAATTTCCTGCGGGATTATTCAATTATCGAATTGCGAGTATATTTTTCGTACTTTTTTAAGTTTATTGTAAAAGTTACTATAAAATACTTTGACTTTAAAACTCTCATAACACAGCCAGCGCGTTAAGCGAGTATATTCCAATCTGCCCACGCATCATTAGCCCCTAACGCATTCAAAAACTCATCAAAACGCAGCAGCGCGTGGCCAGATCCCCGCCGATAGGCCAAGAAAACAGGCCAAGTGGGAAAATGCGATTCCTCCCGTCTGCGCATTCATACATACAAGCCTCGTCCCAACCTCATCTCTCCAAGGATAGCCGATCATTAAAAGACCACCATAGCCCCACAGCCAGCTCCAAGCATCCAAAGAATGCGCAAATCGCTCGCGCAGGAATACAGAATCTCGGGGACACGGGGAATACGAAAGTAGCCTGCTACCGTTCGCAGCTCCTGTGCCCGGATGATCGAGCGATGTTATTTTAAGTTTTCCGTAGGGGATCGCATATACATACATCTCTCGCCTCCCCCCCACGCAACACTCGCGCGCCCTAATCGCCGCACTTGCTAAAGAAGAAGAGGAAGAAGACGGAGCGACGGCTCCCCGACGTTGTATATGCGATACACGACCCCCCGTCGCTCAGGATCCCTTCTTCTTTTTTTTTTTTTACGTGCACGGATTCGAGCGTGGGCGGCTGATACAGCCCCAAGGCAGATGACGACGAGATTCGCGCGAGCGCTGGCCTCAGCCCGCTAGAGGAGGGTGGATTCAAAACGCTTTACACTCTCTTAACGGACCTGTTGATTCGGATCTGCGCGGGGGCTGCCGTGTTTATTTTAAACCTGCGACGAGAGCTGAGATATTGTCGCCCCCGCGGGCCCTTCGGCATGGGAGTGAACATCTTTTACGGGATTGGTATGATGGGGTGCGAGAGGTGGGTGTTTAAGGGGTTGTGGAACGATCGTGATGGATTAGTTTTTTTGTGATTTTTTTTAATAAATTGATGTTATCGGGTTTGGTAATTATTCGTAAATAATTTTTTGTTTGAAGAGATATTATGAAAGCGGGTTTTGACTTTGACAGTGTACTTATAAAAACAGGAATATCAACAAACTGAACCGTTAACAGAACAACTCACGTAAAACATTTAATTAAATTAATTTAATAAAAAAGCGAAAAAAAGTAAAAATGAAGCAGTAATAAAGTTTTTCCCGGCGTTTAATTCATCAACTTATAATGAAATAACTCAATCGCTGATTTTATTATGGTAGATGTAACGAAGAGCCGTCAAAACAGCTCTCTCTCTCTCTCCTTTGGGAAAAAAAATATCACACGAGCGGTAATTAAGTCTTGAAAGCCATAAATTACGCTCTCGAGTGTGCAAAGTTGCTCTCCCTCCGAGTATCAGAGATAAACCAGTCTTTCATCCGCTGATTACTTTCGCGTCGTCTCCTTTATATTAAAGCCCCGCTGCTGCCGCTGCCGCCGCCGCCGTAGCTGAGGACAAGCGACTTTTATATACGTTCCAGGCGAAGCAGCGCCGAGCTTCCAACAATCGCCCTGATGGCCCACCCGAAATAAAGGCGGTAAAGCAAATTTGTAAAGGAGGCCAGGCGCTTTCAGAGGGCCGAGCAAGCCGAGTCGTTTAATATTGGCCCAGGCTCGCTTTTTGTTGGCAAACAGTCTGATTGATGTGTCGGATCTGGCGTCGGTTTTTTTTTTGTGTTTAGAGATTGTTTCGCGCAGGTGAAGTTTCTGATAAGTTTTATTGATTGCAGTTAAAAACAATAATATGTCGATTTATCTGGCTGTTGATAAAACGTTAATTAAGGTTATCGTTCGATTTAAAAACTGGCTAACAAACTCGTATTTTTATTCATGCACATAATATAATTAGACACGCGTAATACATATTAATAATTGATAAGCTATCGAACCTTTAGATAAAAATAATCAAGGTAAGAAATGATTCGCAAAACCGATAACCCAAATTCGCTCTAGCTAAACAATTTCTTTGGGGTACAGAAAAAGAAAGGGGAGATGAGTCTTTGGAGACGAGAGACAGACGGGAAAGGCCAAGAAGATGGAAAAAGAGAGAGGGAGGGGAGAAAACTGGACTCGCTTATTGCGTGATATTAGCCACGGCTGCAGCGCGACTGCCGCTCGCTGCCGGTAATCATAATCTGGAGGGGACAAAACACAGTGCCCGAATCGCATAACGCGAAATTTTACGACTCGCCGCGCCAAGAGAGATGCAGAGACACACCGCGCGTTTCTCTCCGCTGCTAAGCTGCATTAAGGGAATTAATTTTTCTTGCATTTTTGCGTAAAATGTTGGAAAAGTTTTTTTTTTTTAATTGTGTGCATATTGACATTTATGTTCAATGTTCAGAATAGTTCAATATTAATAAAATCAAAGTTGATCTTATAGTTGCAAATTATCGGAGGAATTCAACGGTCTACAGAGTATCGAATTAGTTTTTACCCTGACGAGAGAAAGAGAGCAGCTTGAGCCGCATTACATAAATCCCGAGGCATTTAACAGAAAATAAATTCCCCTTCCAATCAGCCAGCAAATCAAAGCGTCTCAGAATCCTTCAGAAACGGGCTCTCTCTCTCTCCTCAAGACTAAAGTTATTCCAGAACTTTTCCACGGCTGCGCGCGCACAAGAAGCCAAAGCGCGAATCAAGGAATTCACACTTCTTTCCTTGCGCGCGCTTGGGCCGCATTAATTCGCGCGTGCGCGCAGCTGCCTGGCGAGCGAGCTCCTTGAAAACTGTCGACTGCCACAGCTAACCGGCAAGAAACGGATAATTTTAACGTCTAATCTTTTTACATCGCGAGCGAGCGAGCGAGCGTTTTACCCGAGCCTTGAAAAATCCTCCTCGCGTCGCAGGATCATGCAAGTATAAAGACGGCAGAGAGAGAGAAAGAGTAGCGCATATACGAGTTTTTGCCCGCACGCACAGTGTCGTTCGTCTCCGTCGTGCAGCGCGGGCAAGTGTCGCCGGGCTCCCTAGCGTCGATTATGATAACTACGCGCTCGCTGCTGTGTATACGCTCTGGGTAGATGGGGGGAAAGCGACGAGAGGGTGAGGAGAGCCGAGCAAAAAGGAGGAGAAAAATTCGAGGAGCGAGGAATGAGAGAGGCGAGTTTCGTTGGGAATTTCTATGAGCGCGATAGCCCGTTAACGAGGCGCAGCGAGAGACGAGAAAAGGGGAAAGAGAGAGAGAGAGAGGAAAATGTGCTGGATGGTGTATTGGTTGGCTGTGAGGCTACTGTTGCTCTGTTGCGCACTCACCGTAAGGTCGATCCGTCATCGGCTCGCAGGAATCTGTAACAGAAAGAGAATCGCTTTTTAGTTGGGGAGCTCCAGTTGAGAGAGTGTTGAGCAGTTGTATAGGTAATTTTTGTACTTGATTTTAGTCTTTAAGCTGTATGTGGGTTTGATTATTTATGTTGTTGGGTGATTACTTCTTTGAAGGGTTTCAATAAGGGTAAATCATATACTAGAATTCTAGAGTCTTTTTTATATTTCTGAGAGCATTTCTAATTTTAAATTGTTGAAAAAAGCAAAGTAATATAAAGAAATAATGCAGGAAAAGGGCAAAGCATCGAGTCGCAAACGCTCGCAGCAATCATTATCCATTAAGCCGAAGAACGCGAAATTCGAAGCCGACCTCGACTATTTTGCCGAAAACCAAAGCGCAAAAGTATATACATTCAATTTGTGCAGTTCAAACAGCCAGAATGTTGTCTCTCCTCATTACTGCATCTCCATATAATCACCGGGTTCTGAATAATCCTCAAAGAGCATTCGCAGAAAAATTCTCCGATTCCCGCTCGACACACATTATACTCGTCCTTCCACGTAAAAAACTAAACACACGTTGCACCCTACCCTACCCACCTCGTAATCATTCCCCGGAAGTCACTGATTCCCTCCCCGATCGTCCCCCCACATATAACTTGCATTTTTCATGCATAATCTATCACAGCCAGAAATCCCGACGAAATTTCGGAAGGCGCGGTTTCCCGGAGCACAGCTCGTCCCAAGAAATCCCCGAGCCTCTTACACCTCGGAGAAGTATATAGAGAGAAGGAGAGGAAAGATCAACCGGCAAGATAAGCCGGTACACAGCCGCGTGCGGGCGAGCGCGCTCGGCATCTGGTATTCCGTTTTCGACCTGTCGATACACACATACACGGCACACACATAAGCCAAGGTGCGAACGCCGAGGATGAGGAATAATACCCTCCTCGGAGAAGGACTCTTTATCCGCGCGATGATCTCTCGCGTGTATTCTAATATTTTCCACGAAATCGGCGCGCCGCGCGAATCGTTAATGGGGAATATAGCCAGGAGAGGCGAAAAAAAGGAGGAGGAAATCGCGATAGACAATAAATATTAAACGGCTCGTATATACAGGCGAAGATAGCCTGGGCGAGCGCACACCTGCAAGAGAGAGAGAGAGATGGCTGAATCTCAATTAGCGAGGCGTGACGAGTGTTGAGCAAGCCATCCATCTAGGGGGAGGACAGCCGCGCAATTAGCGGTAGCGCTCGGCCGATGATGCGCGCCGATTATTATTCATCCGATCCATCCTAAGCAACCGCGCGGCTCCTAGCAGCGCTCTAATTGATAACCGAGGAGAGTTGCGAAATCCGCGCGAGATCGCGCTTTTTCTTCTTTAATTAAGTGAAGTATTAGAATCGGGGGTGCGCGCCAGGTGAAAGCCGGCTTAATTGTGTGATTTTAAAGTTTACGCCGACGCCGGGTTTGTATAAAGCGAGAGAGATTATGATAGTTTTTATTTAGCGTGAGTATTGTGCGATTCGTTGCTGGATCGTTTCGACTGTTTGCGCCGAGATTCCAGATAAGCGTAAACTGTCCAGGATTGTGAGCGCGGGAGATCATTATAAATTGGAAGCCAGCGACACCTGCGCCTCCACATCCTCCCGGCTTGCTCGTAAAAGCCGGCTTATTCATCATGTGAAGATGTGATTCGAAAAACAATCACTCGACAATTACCATAAGCTGAATGCCTTTCGCTTGAATTCTAATTGCCCCCTCGGATAATTCATTCAGCCGACTGCAGCGCCAGTTCCTTCCTCTCCGCCGTTAAAAACACACGCCTCCGTCAAACCAACGAACGAAACCATAATTAAGACGCATCTCGATCGCAAAAGTTCATCGACTCGTTTCGTCATTCGCGCGAGCGTATCTCGGTGCTCGGATCGTAGCTGTCCCTCGGCGCGGCGAAACAAAGTCAGCTGGGTATCTTCGGGCTGGAGAAACTTCGCCGGGGATGAATACATCGAGCTGGATCTGTCGACGGGCGGTCGCGGCTCGTAATTAACGACAAACAATGTTAATCGATCGCGGAGCTTGGGGTATGGGTATATATTCGCCAGATCGCGCTGTTCATCATTTGGCGAGTTTTAGTGTATGCGAGCTGGGGAGATGGTTTGTTTGAAGTGGGGAGGGAGTCAAGGTTGAGGTGTACGTGAGTTGGTGCTTTTAATTGATTTGCGTTTGCGATATTGTGATGTGTGGTTTAAAATAATTTGATGGCATTTTGATTTTTAAAAAGCTATTTTTTCGTAGTGGTAAATTATAATTGGTCGTTATGTTTTGACTAATGTGTGTAAAAGAAAAACATTTCCGGCTCAGTCGTCTCATTAAATTGTTTAATTAATTATTGTAATTCATAGTATAATATACTGATAGGTACAAATTGCTTCTAAAACTATTTACTCAACTTCGCGTATTATTTCCGCAAAACTTAACTTTAATTAGTCTTCTTCGGCTCGCGCTTTATATTTAACAATACAATACATTAAAACTATTTCCTCGGGCAGGCCGCCTAATCATTTCAAAGTTCATTAAAATGATTTACTCGCTGACATAAATGCAGTTAGCTGCATTATTATATGATTTTCTGAAGTCCCAGCCTTTCCAACCATAAACCCGCTCATTAAGGAATTTCACATGAATATATGCAATCCCCGAGATTAAGTCACTTTTATATATTATTTCAGAAAAAAAAATATCCCTCACTTCACCGCTCATCTATATAAATATTAAAACCCAAGAAATCAGCACACAAGCATCCAGCAGCACACCGGCAACAATAACACAATAGAAACAATGAATACACAGCCGTCGATAATCCAACGCCGGGCGGCGCGTTTGAAACGAACAGAAAAAAAAAAGAAAGCCGCTTGGCAGCCGAAGATACCATAGGCGTTTACGATTCATTAATCCAGTCGCGCGAGTGACTTTCGCTTAATAAGTCGGCCGCTCGATTATATACACACAACCTGTACACACGAATATACACGGCGACGCTCTCGATTCTTTCTCTCTCCGGTCAGGTGGTCTCGATGACTCGGCGGCCAATTGGAAGCGTAGCGCGCGCAAGCCCAGCCATTCGTATAGTCATACATAACGAATCCGTGACTTAATTTCGCTTTTTTTTCTTTAATGCTTGGGATGTAATGCTTTTTTTTTCTCTTTGCAGGGGTATCGGCCGCCGTGATCGACGGAGAGCTTTGATAAATGAGCCAGGGCTTTGACTTTTTTTTCTTCGGTGTCGGTGCTTGTTGGATTTGAATATTTCTTTTCTGACGCGGAGGTGGGGAGGATGCTGATTGTCTGGGTGAGTCGCTTTAAATTTTATTGGAATTGTGAGAATTTATGAAAAAAGGATAGAAGGAACGAGGTGTAGTGTAGGAAAAAAACTGAATTAAAATACAGTCGATGAAAAAGGATTAGTAATGCTTCGGACTTTTTAATTGTTTCACAACGGCAGCTTAGATTTTGAATCGATAATAGAAAAAAAAGGCCGCGGCTCGTTTTTACTTATTATCTGCATGAAAAATTCCATTACAAAAGGCAATTTCTTCTAATTGCGCAACGAAAAATTTAAGAATAAATTCTGATTACGGCTTAATGAATAGGTGCAAACTTTCTATTGAATTGCCGAGCGAGCACTTAGAGCCGCGCTCGCCGTTTACTATTAACCGACGGCGGCAGTCAACTTTTACTTCATTAATTACTATTATTTATTTACCGATCGTAAACATTGCATCAGCTTGCGGGCTTCTTCATTCACAAAAAAGTAATTAAAATTAATGAAAACAAAGTGCAGAGAACTCGCAAGGCGCGCGCTCTCATCAAGGCGGCGCGCGGCGAGTTAAGCAGCGGAGCGCGCGCGCATTAAAGAAGATTTAACGCGCGCGGCGCGCGAAATTGTCAAAAAAGTCATTAAGATTGATGATTACGTACGGGGGGCGATTCGCGAGCGAAAAAAAAGCTGCCCGCCTCCGGGTAACGATCCGTCACCGCTCCCTCCTTCTCCCTCTCTCTTTCTTTCATCCGAGCTGTCTTACCTCGCTCGTCCCTTTCTACTTTCCGCGCGTTTCCACGATCGCTTTGCATCTCTCGCTGATTAGAAAGACGCGAGCGCTAAAACAAAGAAAGTCAGAAATGAGCCGCCGAGCCTGGAAGAATATATACGCGAAGCTAATGGGCTAGGGCAGTAAAATCAACGCTGGCCGCCCCGCGCAAAAAGCCAAGTCAGCCTAAACGAGAGTTGGCGCATAGGCAAAGGAGATGCTGCAGGTCAGAAAGCGGACGCTCGAGTGTGGGAGAGTATAGAGCGGGGCTGTGTACTTGTTGAGAGAGGACGATGATTCGATTAATGGCGGCGATGCGGGAAACACGTGTTTCTTTTTTCTTCATTGGTGAGCAGCGCCGTGAGCGTGATTTTTCACGCTTGTAAACGAGAAAGCGGCGGCGAGTTTTTCAGCGTGAGGCAGGGTTAGGTAACGGCCGAACTCCCGGTATTGTGCCGGAAGATCAATGCTGAGATTAAGTTTTGTAATAAACATTACCGGCGAGCATTAGTAATTTATAGTTACGCCGATTATGTAAAATTTAAAAACGCCTGGTGTTTTCATTGTGCTCGAATGAATATGAATTCGATTCTGACTTTTTGCAGCTGGAATCATGTTTAATTCTATACATTCCATTCCGAGTAAAACCGTCTCTTTTCGGAAATTCCGAAACGAAAGAAGGCGAAGTTGCAAACAGCTACTTAACATCTCGCCTTACACAGCCGTAAAATTTGCACACTACCGATCGTCGCGGCACTAGGTCGCCTTTAAAAACCACGGCGATTAAAGTCCAAAAAAAAAGCACGTAACAAGCTACTAAAAAAACAATTTCCCAAACGAAACGACCAAAGTCACTTCGAAAATTGAATTGAAGTAAGCTAAGGCCTCGCGACTGCCAATGAGATCGGCAAGCCGCGCGATTAGCACAGCATCGCGCACTCGGGAATGACTAGGGCAGTATTCGCATTAGCCGGAGTTTTGCAGTTAACCGTCGGGCAATGCGCAATTGGACGCGCGTTTTGCCAGGGAGCTGCATGCGCGACTAGACGCGAATTAACGTGCCTCGGCCATGCAAATTACTTTCGTTCGGTCGGCGCGGCTCCGGAACTTTGACGGATGCTTGCGAGCCGTGGTCTTTTGCTATGCTTGCCGATTTGCGAATTGCGTCATGTTGGAGTTGAGAAAGGATGGCGTTTTTGGATTTTGGTTAAAGCTGTTTTATGGGAGATTGAGACTTGTGACAAATACGGTCTTTATGTAGTATACGGTCTTTTTTGGGTTTTACAGTCTTTTTTTTATGGTTATGGTTTTGTATCCAATTACAGTTGTTTTATTTTTAAATACTACAAGTGCTAATATTATTGGTAACAATACAAAGTTTAAATTCAACCTTATTAAAAATCAATGCCTGTAAATTAAATATTAGATTGATACCGATCGTTCACTGACGCGCCTGCTTACGCTGGTGAAGCCGCGAGGAAAAAACGAAGGTGAACGCGCAAGAGAGTTTGTTTGAGAATTGCGACATTATGCGGAGCGTGGAGTTAGCGCGGCTATGGCAACCGAATAAATTACGCCTTTAAGAAAGTGGCGTTCAGCCGAATTACTTTTTCTGGACTAAAAAGAGAGCAGATCGGGGCAAAAAGTTATCCGCGGCCACTGAAATAGTTCAATGTTTCGCGTAAATTTCAAATTCTAGGCTTGATAAAGAAATCAGAACAATTACTTTTATAATTCGTTAATACGTACATTTTTTTAAAAAATTTCAAAAATATGTTCAATTCTAAAGAAATAGTGAAAAATCCGAACTCGCTTTTTGTTCTCGTAACTTAGTCGAACAAAAGCACACCTATTCAAATAGCCAACAAAACACTAAAATCCCGTGCAATACAAAGTTTCCAAGCCGAAAACGAGCAACATCCTAGCTCCGATCCGACCTATTACCAAATCCTGCCTACTACGGCTCTCAATAAACGTTTCCTCGAGAAGCAGCGCATTAGCCTGCATAATGATTCCGCTTTTCCATTAACCGCGAGCGCAGGCACAAAAGCAGAGAGAGAACCGGAGCTCTCGCGATTACTCGAAAATTGCACGTATGCGTAATGAGAGAGCCTCCGCTGCGCTGCTCTATCTATACATACACACACAACGCAGCTCCACCTCGTCACCGCGGCGATCCATCTTTTTTCCGGACAAATCATTTCCACGAACGAGACAAATATCCCCCCCGTCCGCGTGCGTCTATGTGTGTGCGGAAAGGATCGAATCGCAACAAAAGAGCCTCCGGGACGCGCTTTGTTCGACAGGCCGACACGCGCCGCTGAATTTTCCGCACCCTTCTTTTTCCATGGCTCTCCGGCTGTCTGCTTTGAATATGCGCTGGTTTTCCCGCGTGGAATAGGGATCGCTGAGGGGTATAATGAGATTCAACCCTTCATTTGGCGCGGAGCGCGTGCGAGAAGTCTATATTCGTGTTTCTGGGGAGGGGAGGTTGGGATCTCGTTTCTAATTCCGTTTTTGCTTTGTTGTGTATATTCTAAATTCGAGCTGGGTGGGTTTTGTACAGGAAGTTATGCTTTTGTGATTGTTTATGCGTATGCAAATTTCGAAATGCTGTGAGTGATTGTTTGGTTTAAATATTTTATTTTTGGGTAAGAAATTAAACAATTTATTGAAACGACAAATAGTGTGATGAATGTCGGAGGAGTAAATAAACAATTTTTGCATGATCAAATAAACGCGGAGTTATGTAACACAAACCGCTTTGTTTTTTTTTTCTGTCTCACGCGGTGAATCATATTTCAAGCATAATTCTGCACGCGCCGAAGAAACTTTTATACCTTATTACCTTAAAAAATCCTAATACACGACAATCTTTATTAACTAAAAAGCTCAAAAAAAATCTGTATACAATCAAATAATTTCTCTAAAAACCTCAAACAAAACACTCTAACCACCATCCCAACCAGCAATTCCACACTCGGCATCAGATCAAAATCGGAAACGTTACTCACCCACCTCGGAATGCCCGCCGCGCGATTAATCGTCAGCCTGACATTATCTCCTAGCCACAAAAGCCCTCCCAATCAGCGCTCGGCGCATTAAAATCAGCAGCGAAAAAGCCTCGCCGACAAAAGCCGCTGCTCATTTGAATAATCGCGGCTCATTACCGGCTCGCGCTCGCATGCAAAATCAGCGCGCTCGACAAGAGCAAACAAAGTGAGAGAGAAGCGCGCGGTAGCGCCGTTTTCTAGCTTTTTAATTAGCATAATTGCTCGATTGCGATCTGCCGCGGCACTCGGAGAGTTCAATAAGTTTAATGGCACGTTGTAAAGCGAGTGCGAGCACACCATTTTTCGAGGCGAGATTAACGAGCCGGAAAATGTTACTAATGCCTTCCATTACACGGCGGCGGCCTCGGTTGGACTATTAATGCCGATCGCGCTGCTGCTGCTGCTGGCTTATCGAGCCGCGAGTGACGAGCGCTGAAGGGGTTAATTACAATTGGCGATCTCGCGCTGGGTATATAGGTGTGGGCCGGCTGATTGGATTTTCAAGTTGTTTTAGATTGGCTTTACGGCTGAGTTTCGATATGTCTTATTTTGGATGTGAGATTATTGTCAGATGGTTAATTAGAGATATTAGGGGGATTTAGAAAAGTGTTTGACAATGGAATTAGTGATAGTGAATATAGAAAAGATTACGGCTCGACTTATGCGATAATTATCAATGGCAAGTAATGAATAATTTTCTTTCTCGCCGCTACAAAGTGATACATTGAATTCTCATGTCTATCGCGATCTCGCCTACATTTAACGTTACATAAAGCAGCATGTAAACAACATCAATAGGCATATTTTACGACAGATAAGATATAAAATTAACCGAACACGTCATCAGCGATTCTAATACTCGCAGCCGGCATCAATTCTCCCAACGAAAAATCACGCTTTCGAAAAAAACCCAAAAACCCAGTTCAACCCCAAGGAAAAAGGCCATTCAACGGATCGTTTAACTCGCTCCGCTTCTTTCCCTCCGCGTTACAAAACTACGGCCGTTTCGCGCGCGTGTAAAACAAAAGCGAGCACGCGGGGCGCATATGCTTCCACGGCCCGACGAGTATATACTGTTTAAATGCAAAAAAGGCCGGCGCGCGCGCGCGCGCTTTCGCGTTATTAGTATTAATAACGCGATGATCACGTGATTGCGAGCAAATTCACTGCCGTAATTACCATTAGCGCAATCCTGCGTATATGTGTGCATGCGCGCAGCTCGCTGCACTAAAAAAAAAAACCAACAGAGTCTTCAATACTATCGCAGGAAAGATCGCGCCGGAAGCATAACTCGATACGCGCGTGGCTCTCCCGTCGCATATTTGCATGCGCGGAAATGATTCCCGAGATTCGCCGGAAACACGCCGGATAATGTTACTATGCTCGCGCCGTTGTGTGTATGAAAAAACGCCAGCGACAAGCAGATTCATCTCTCTTTCTTTTTCGCTCGCGGGGATATTTTAAAAAGTCGCGAGACTAGGCGTCATTTTTTTCTCTTTTTTAGTGTTGGCTTCCGAGCGGGGGGATCGGATTTTCAAAGGTAAGAGAATCGTGCAAGTTTTATGTTTACTTATGTAAAGCCGAGAGGCCGTTTCGTGTAATAATGAATTCTTCGGCGAAGTTTATGGGTTTTAGTAACTAATTGACTCGTTTCTAATTAACTCGCTTTTCACTCTTAAAGGCAGTCGCGGAATATTTAATTGGATCTGATTTTGTTTATCTGCTATTTAAATTTTATTTAATAAGTATGTGTATTATAATATATTAGGAGTTTTGCGTATGTGCATAAGTACCTTAATGTTTATAAATGTCCGATGAATTTTCGTAGTATCTATGCAATAATTGTAATTCATATCTTAAAATATGTAAATAATCATTTCTCATTTTATCAAGGATCAATAAATCTCACTGATTAATTAACAAATAAAAGCAATTCTAGAGTTTACTCCACCAAACTAAATATTCATTCGCAAATATGAATATACCAACCCTATAAATAATTGATAACCAACCAAATAAAATGCCAAAACTCCTGTCTCCCTAGACCAACCTTTCTGAAACCCATTTTCACAAACATTATCCAAGAAACGGTAGCCCCAAACGCTAATTTCCTTCTGTATAATCGAAACCACTCATACAAATTCACATCGATTGACAAAACGCACACATATACACACAGCACGCGCACGAGAGGAAGTCAAGGGAATCGCGCTCGGCTCACAAATAAGTGTAACGAGGCGTACACAGAGAGGCCAGCAGTTCGGCGAAGTACGTGACATGGTTTTGACCAAGCCTATATTTGTTTAACCCGGAACTCCATAGCTCACATACCCAAAGCGCGCGCAGCAGCAGCGCGAAATCGTCTTCATCACACCGCGCAGTTGTATGCGCGTAAAAGAAAAAAAAAAGAGGAAAACAATAAATCGCGAGCCGGGCGGCGTTTGTGCAGGCTTGCAGAAACGTCGGCTAAAATATTAGTAATGCATGCCTCACGCACTTGCGTCGCACGCATAATTCGCGCGCGCGTAAGAAGATCGTGTTTCCACGAGGCAAGATCGCCGCCGGCGCGGGTGTATGCATATTTCGCTTCTTTTTTCACGATGCACGCACCTTTTCGCCGGCTATATGGAAGCATGTATAAAATAACGCCGACGACGAGCGTATTAATTAGAGCGTTTTCGTTTTTGAGAGCGCGCTAATTTTTTTTTTTTTCTACCACGAGAGTCTGCGTCAGCAGAGTTTTCAAAATTTTTCTTTGCGCTATAGCCGATCGATATGTGCGTGTGGGTGTATCGCAAGAGTCGACAATCGGTGCTTTTTGGGCGTGGATGTATAGTCAATATTAATAATTGTTTTGTAAAAGGCAAGCGTTAAAGTATGCCGGACGTTTATACGAACTATAAAGCCTTTAGGAAACGTCTCACTCAAGTACACGCAAGACTAATTAGCGCAAAAAATTTAATATTAATAGTACCCCGGCGCAGGCAGAACGAGCCTATAAATCCCAGCTCGTCTCCATAAAAGCACCTAATCTAAAAACTCGAAGGGCTTCCCATCAGCCATAAGCCACATCCTAGCGCAGCCATCGGGTATTCCCATCGCGCCTCTTTTATATATGCTCCCGCTTATCGAGAGAGAGAAAGAGAGTAAGCCTCAGTTCCACGCGATGATTTTTTTCGCGAAAAATGATAATCGAGAGTATACATCCCCCCCTACCTAGATTCAAGCCGCGCTTTTGCATAGCCGGCAAAATAACGCCGCTCTCTCACGCAGGCCTCGCGCGCGCATTTTTGCAGCACGCACGTGTATGTATATATGTACGCGATAAAGAGGAGAGCTCGCGCGGCGCATAAAACGAAGACGGATGGAAGTGAGACAGGCATTCCGTAAAGCAGGAGGAGGTGGAGGTATACCTATAGCTGTATGTGTGTGTGTGTGTGCGAGCGGCGGGCTTTTATCAAAACCGCTCATCGTGCCGCGCATCCGGATTCAAATTACGCCTTCGTGCTTGCGCTTATGTTTATTTATCCAGTTATTAAAATTACATTAAGACCAGTCCGTCCTTAATTATATATGTAACGTCTTAGAGGGCGACCCGAGCCCAGGCGCTCTCTTGCATGTATATGCAAGACGGCATGGATGTAGAGCAGTTATTGGACGAAAGAGAGCGCACCTTGAAACTTTGCGAGCTATATGCAACGCGGGCAGGGAGAATATTTTTTCCGCGCGTCTGGCTCTCGTCGTCGCGTTTTGTTCGATGTTTAAAAGTCGGAGAGCGGTTAATTATGCAAAAACGCGGATCGAGCGAGCGTAAGCCAACGTATTTGTAATAACAGCTTTCACGATTAATTTAACTCGGCAGAAGGGCTGGGGGAGCAGCGCGATAATGGAAATTTCGCCTTTTTGTTCGCCATCGATGCGCCGGGGAATTTTTCGTAGAATTTTTATAGGCTTTTAAGGATAGGCCTCTCGCGCTTGTTTCCCGCGTGCAAACGAGAGAGGGGCTGCTTTGCATGGTGATTAAGACTTGCGCCGCGATGATTAAATGTACAGTTTTAATTGGCCTTGGACTCTCCGGGCTCGCGCACGGCTGTTGTTAAATTGAAATTATTCGCAATGGCGGATAACATGAAGTTATTACACGCTAATATGTCATGTTGAATTATAAGTTTAATTACATAATGTCTTTTATTAAAAAATAATTGGGTGCCTACACGACACGCACTGCCAGGCTTTTAAGAGGATAATTCTCTGCGAAATTTTGCGGCACTTATGACTTACTAAATAACTGCATTTAATGCTGATTCTCGTTGCTCTTTTATTTTAAGCAAGTAATTATTGACAAACCATCTCGCTTTCGGCTGATAAAAAAAATCCTCGTCACTGCGGATCGAATTTTCGGAATAAAATTTCAGACGCAGCTGAGAGTTTGCTGAGAGATCCTTGACGTCATTGGATCTTTGCGATTTCACGTTTTACCTTCGCGAATGGAGCCGCAGCTCGCAGCTATAAGATCGCGCAGCGTCATCGCGTATTATTCGCAAGTTTCGGCCTCGGCATTTTGTTTTACGGCGTTCCAGAGAAATTCACTCGGGCATGAGAACACTTTGCTTTGTTGAGATCAATTTTTTTTCAAATTTTATTGCTAAATTAATATTTGTTTAAATTACGTCTTGACGCTGTGATATATAAGTTAATGGTAAACCTTGCGGTGTAGCATAGATATGGTTTGTGCATGACTTTGTTTCAGAAAGCTACAGCTCATTTTTATCACGTAGCTTAGGTGTCAAGCCCTCGGTTGAGAAACTTCTCAGGTCGCTGTATGAAGAATGCGTATAATCGTGGAATTTTTTACGCAATTTCAAAAACAATTCCACTTATGCATTCTCTGCTATAATAATCTACTTCATAATCTCTACGCACACACTTATTTTCCCAAACGTAATAAAAATTAAATACTTTAAAACAACGACTGATTTGAATACGAGTGCAAAGCATCGATTTATGACCCTATTTGACAGAGACACGCGAGCGTCGCTCAAAAGTGTGTGTACTTTGCACTATCTTTATATACAGGTATACAAGTATATATGTGATGATAGCTCGGCTCGCTCGTGCGTACGTGTATGAGCAAACGTAGGCCGGATTTAAAAGCGGAATTTCGCTGCGAGTTTACGCAACATCGGAAAAGAATTTTTCTGTTCCTGTACTTGCTTAGCTATTTTATGCGGAATTGAATTAACAATTTAATGAATAACTTTATTTAAATGATACCCTCTGTTGAATATCTCTGCATACCTAACTTTTCATAGAATTAGCTATACGCTTTTACTAATTATAATTCGAACAAAACACTTTTGTCCATTTCAATGATCATCCGTTTCACAAGCCTGTAAAAATCCCTCAGCGAATCATAAAACATAATTAGGGCGACGGAAAAATTTCCAAGGTAGTGTCCCGATTCCAAAAATTTGTACTAGTTTCCCATATCACGCCCTAAACACACAGCCGCTCAGCGTCATGAATAAATAGCCCTCTCTCTCCACACATCGTGCATATACACAAAGTCAAGCCCAACCTGTTGCAGAGCGCACGCGACGTAATTAAAACGCGATTGCCGACGATATTACACTGTACGCACAAAACCAACTTTGTTCGGAAGCGCGCGCTGCTACGTAATTATACACGACAGACAGCCACTCTCTTATATCCATACACACGCAGACACAATGCAGCAAGCGCAAATTGTCCGCGCCACTGAAAAGAAAGTATAGCGCTGGGCAGCGCCAGTTGGCCTCCGTTATGTAAATGGCCGGCGCGCGCGCGCGCGAGAGAGAAGATAATTTCCCTTCTCCTTTTCGTTCGCGCCGAAAAAAGGTCGCGTGCAATAATGGGATCCCGGCTGCCGGAGCGATTTTAGAAGCGAAGGGTAGTCCCGCAGCTTTGTACTCTTACTGAGCGCGCGGGGCCGCCTCTGCCAGTCATTGCGGTCTGACCGCGAGAGAGAGAGCTCGTTTCGCGCGCGTCATGCTCGCAAGGCCGCGCATGCCATATGCCTCTGTGTATGCAAATCTTTGAGCGCGATTTTTTTTTTTTACTTTTTTTGGGCTGCGCGTTGTTAAGGTTCATTTATCAAGCGCTAAGGAGATCGTAGGAAGAAAGAGAGTCGACGATTGGGTATGGGTTGTTATTAAAAGACAATCAATTATGTGGATCGGTATTCGAAGACGGCTGAGGCTGTATGAAGATATTGCCGAGCGTACTTTGAACTGTTTGGTCAGTTGGTGAAAACGATTGTCGGAGGATGATCGAGTGAGCTGGGATGCTGAGTGGAAATTATACTTTGGGAGTTGCTGAGGTTTATATTGAATATAAGCAGAGTGTTTATGGTAATGATTTTATCTGCGTGAGATATCAATACTAAATAAACATCGATTGTAGGAATTGTTTTGCACGGCTAAGGAGATGTTTGATTCAAGCCGCGCTTCTGGATTACAGAGAAAACGGCGCGAGTCAATGGAAAAGGAATCGGCGCTCGATCTAGCCTTAAACGTCAATATTTCCGTGAAAGACAATCAATTTAAATACACGGAGTATTTCCTTGGAAAGCGCGCGCAATCTAGTATGTTGCACCGGGAATCTCGTAAAGCAAAGACAGCCGCAGCGAGTAAACATCGGCACTGACTCCTCGCTCTAAAAATATCCCCCGGATGAATGGAAATAAAAAAAAGAACAATATATAGAGTACAGTTGCATCTTTAATTTACATTCGGATAAACAAGGAAATCCGATCGGCGATTCGCGGAATCCAGTAAAGGCTAGAGTAGAGGGGGAGGCCAGTGACGCAGAAAAGAAAAACCCTCGGGTACAGGCGAACGAGGGCAGAGCGTTTTTATTGCGCGACAGAAGGCCTAATTAGAGAAACTGCCGAGCGCGCCAGCTCCTTAGGAAAATGAACTCATTATGTACACGGGGGAGTCGTCTTAGACGCGGGCTGCCCTAACTAGGCGAGGAAACTCGCACGCGCGACACTCTCGTTTTCCAGCTGCCGGTGACGTGTAAGTATATAATCTCGAGGATGCGCAATATTCTCATGGATGCGAGAGTGATTTTCTCTTTCAGCGAGGCGCTCTTTGTCGATCGAGAATTTCTTGCATCCGCAGATATGTGCGCGTGTAACGTTAAAAAGGAATAGTAGTTAAAGGATCGCACCCTTTGAAATATCTTTTAAATCAACTTAATCCAATATTTATTTATGCATTCGTTATAAAACAAAGCAAATTAGTTATTTCAGCAACTTTTACTCTCGACTCAAAGCATTAGAAAACCTATTGCTAACGTGACTATCGTAATGACTTTCTGCGTCACAGCGTACTCTAGCCGTACTACTTAAAGCTGCTTAATGCCTAGTCTCGCATAACACATTTTCCATCGGAACGCCGCTCGGAGCCGTGACATAATGAGCTCCATCGGCATCCTTCTTTCTTCTTTCTCATTTTCCGCATAAATCACTCTTCCACGCTGATAATTTCGCAATCCCCGCGCGCCGGAATCCCGAGGACTGCGCTATGACTCTTTCCCTCGTTATTTTTTCCTTTCTTCTCATCAGCCAGCCTTCCCGGTATATACAAGTACTACAAACGATACCGCACGAGCTAAGCTCTGAACTTGGAATAAAGTCAGTAGCGTCCTCGCATTCCCGATTGCTGAGGATCACAGTGGATATCATCTTCCTAGTGTACGGAGGTCGTGTGTATACATGTGTCTAATGCCGCGCTTTCATTCATGACCAGCTGATTCACGAGTTTACTACGTTCGAGAGCTGGTGTAATTCACGAGGGGATTGCGGAAGTGGAGGATTGCGGGCACGAGGTTCGCGCGTGCCGCGCGCGATCGTACACTAATAAATTTCGACAGAGCGCGATTCCCGGATTCTAGAGATAAGTCGCTTGATTAGAGCGTGAGTCTATGAATGGATAGGCGAGCGCGAAAAAGTATTGACGTTCGTAGGAAACACGGATTTTGCATCGGGAATTCGGGCTCTTATCTGCTGGATGTGTGCGCGACGAGCAATGTGTATTCGTAGTGAATCAGACAAAGTTCGAGTAATGTGCTATTTTTTTTTTTACTTTTATTTCTGGCGCGCATGCTGATGGGTATATCTTTTTTGAGAGATAGCTATTTTTACGCGGGTTTGAGGGGGGAGGGAGAATGATAAAAGTAAATACGTATTTTTTATCGTCACTAATTCTTGGGAAAAAAATTTGGAATGCGATAAATGACATGAGATTACGGAGCCACGTTGATTCTACAAGTGCTTGACTATCATTGTATTTCATTAAAATATTTGGTTACGTGTATTTTTAAAAGCCTCTTCTTCGATCGATACGATTAAGTTATGAAATAATGTTAATAAAAAACCTAAAAATTTTTTAAGTATAAAATGAATTTTAGATAACAAAAACTATGAAAAATAACGCTGAAAATTAACTTTCTCTCTCTATCTCAAACATACACATATACAAACTTATACACACACACGCACATACACCCACAATTATACACGCATCTCCTCATACATTATATCACTAAAATAAATACATCAAATAATCTAAAAATCAAAATCAATATACCTACACCCATAAAACCAAAAACACATTTCAACTCTGCAAACCCGGCTCGATCCCTCCTATTACATAAAACTCAATGCTCGCGGAAAACGCAAAACTTTCCCCAAAAGTAACTTACGACGCATCCTCTTGTCCGCGCGCGACTCTCAGCACGTCGCACAACGCGCGCGTTCTCGCTCACATTCCCATCTGCACACCTATACATATACATTACATGCATACAGCCAGACAACAGTAGCAGCAGGCTACTTTCCTCCTCCGCGGTGAATCTCATTTTCAAGGCCCTATATACAGTCGAGCGCGCGAATCGAAGCCCGCACTCTCCGCGAGCCGGATAAATGATGGAAATTACCATATTCATTGCATTGTTGCCGGCTGCAGGTGAGCCGCGGCCGTATTTGGAAAGCGCCAGGCTAGTTCCAAGCGAGATGGATTGCGCTCGGAGTGGCTTTATGCGTATCGGGCAGCGAGAGAGTTTACGCGTCGGGGAGAGGCGATGTGGATAGCTGCAGGTTGCCGTGTGGCTGGGGTATGTATAGGAGAGGATCGTTATGGGAAAGGACGATCGCCGCGCGGATAATTAGATAGGTGTCGGTTTGAGGGGGACGTGTGGAGAGTGTATTTTTAGAGAGGTATGCTGTTTTCGTACGGGGGATTGTGTTTGTTGTTTGATAGGGTTTTAGAAAATTGTTTTTTAGATTGCTGAAGCGAGTGCGGTTGTTTTGAATTTTGAAGGAAAGAGCGTGGATTAGGAAATTCCTAAGATTAATTTAGATAGAGTATAAAATATGAAATCTAATTAATTGATTCGTAATGACACGTTCTCAGTTTTTTCATTACACCAACGATAGATTTTCTCAAAAATAAAAAATAAAATTTCCAAAACATAATTATGTCAGCTAGAAACAGATCGATGAATCTTCAATCCAAGAAAAGCAAACAGCCATACTAATGAGCGCTCGGCTTATTACCTTTGATGTGCTCGCGCTCTTACAATGCCACTACTCTCCGCGCATAAAATCAGATAATCGCGCGTCCGCGCTGATCAAAACTACGGATAAACAAACGTATCGCAAACACAGCTCGTAAATCAAGCGCTCGTCGAATACGAAAAACTGCCGCTCAGAATTATAAAAAAAAAAAAACACATCGCATTACGCATAAACGCAGATCGCCGCCGCTTACCCATACACACACAACCAGCAATAGAACACTAAAAAGGATATCTGCGCGGGTGGGAGAACGTATGACCAAGCTTACTCATATATACAGTATATACAAATACAGAGTAGACGCGCGTCGTTAGCGACTAGTCACTGCATTAGCGTGCACACACGTACGCGCTCTCGCGCGCGCGAGCGTACACGTATGCGCCATTATAGGTTTTATTATGAGCGGAGCATTTCCTTTGCCGATGCACCAAGGCCGTGCACGGGTCCGTCGGATTTTTCCCACACGTCCGCGGAGGTCTCTTATACTCTCTCGCTCGAATTAAAAAGGAATACGCGTTGCGTATATTTAACGGGAATCGTTGCGCCGTCGAGACGTGTGTATGTGACGTTTTTGCATAAAGCTGGGACTCGCGGCTGTTGCATAAAGTTCGGCCCAATTGCGCGAGAGGCGCTCGTTTATGGCAGTTAATTGTATATTCGCGGTGGGCAAAAAAAGCGATTACCGCTGTCGGTTAGGCTAAACACGCCGAGTTTTTCAATGGAGATTGATGCTTAAGTTGGAAATGATTGCCAGCTCTTGGATTTACATTGTATTCGGTATGAAGGAGAACGGCAAATTAGAATCGTAATGATATCTGCTAGTTTGGTCGTGCGCGCTTGCTGTTTGTATCTTAATGCACCGAGGAAAATAGAGGCGAAATTATTTTTAAAATTCCGAGCCGAGAAGAAAAAATTAATTTTAAAATCGAAGCGATAAATACACGATCGAGCCGGCACTTCGATCGGTATCTTTATTTAATCAAGATTACGCTTAATCTGGAAAAGTGTGTTTATTTATGGAGAGCGCTAGGGCGATTGAGCTATAATTACACATTTTATGAAGTTATCCAGTCAGCTGCGGACACACACACAGGCGCAGGTATATACGCAGCCGCGACGACCGCACACGTCCATAAATTAGCCTCGGCGCACAGGCACAAAGAGCATCAAACGGACGGAAAAAGGCCAGCTAACATAGGTGTAAACACTGATATCCCGCTGCGACCGCTCGGCAAGCTAGGGAATTAACATTTATTCTTGTATTTTAAAGACTTTGTATTATTATGGCTTTATCCTACTGTTTACACGCGCCAATGCGTTCGCGTCGAGTAGATACAGCTCTCATTTTTCATTTTTTTGAAAAAGTTGCGAGGTTTAGAAAATCGGTTTGATCGTGATCGACGAGGCCAATATATCTTTTCAAAGTCGCCGATCCCGCTGAAAGATAGCATCGTCAACTCTAATGCTAATCATCGCACAAATCTCTTAACAAGATCATCTCGAAAGCGATCGATTAAATTCACGAGAGCCAAGTTCGATCACCTTCTTACCGAACCACCATCCGAAGTCGCGATGTTACCGATTTCGAAAACGAACCATTTTCCAAGAATCGCACTTACCAATCATAACTACACTTTTCTAATAACCCGACGGTATAATAAGCCCATTCAATTCCACAGACAATCTCCCTTAGCCATCATCTCGGAAGAAAAAAGCGAGCGAGCCCCAGATCCAGCGTAAAAGTTATAGAAAAGCAGCGCGCGCGCGATCTAACCTTGAATTACTCATTCGCGCATTTCCCTCGGAGGTAAAGGAAGCCAAGAACAAGGGCGCGATAGAGAGAGAGGCGAGCTCGAACTACCGAGTCATTTATAAACAGGTGGATGAAAGAAGAAGCGCCGCCGCTCGCGCGCCAGCGGAATGAAAGGTGAAAAGACGCGATAAGGATCACTTATATATATATATATATACGTATATAGAGGCTCAGGGGCGTAACGCTCCGGCGCGTGGCCCCTGCAACCCTTCTACCTGCTTGCCGCTCGTTGCAGCTATGCTATAGCTATACACTAGGATTTAGAGTCGTTTTAAGAGAAAGTCGGTCGCGTGTCGCTCTTCTGGTGATTTGTCGGCGATATAGCTTTACACGTGTGAGAGAGCAGACGGGGGATCCTCGTTATTCGGGATCGATGCGGAGAGAGAGAGAGGAGCAGGGAGATAGGCGATTAGAGGAGGGCAGGAGTCGGATGAGACGAGGCCGCTGGAGGATGGGTTGGGTAGTGCTGGAATGTTATGGGGAAGTGTGGAAAATGTTGGTAGATTGTTTAAGAAGATCGGTATTGTTTTTTTAGGTTTATTAATTGCTCGGTAAATGTATGTTCTGATTTGAAAATTTTATTTCCATTGAAGGCTGGCAATCTGGTTTTATACGGCTGTGCGATAATTTTTATTTTCAAAACATAATAATTTCTCACTAACTTATTCAAGCTTCTTAATTGTCCTCGATAAATCCAACAGTTGTAAAAGCAAACATTCGAGCCTGCGAAATCAATCGTGAAAATCGAATTCACAGGACGCTTCCACAAGCCGGCTATTAGGTAACACCGGCGAGTGCAGTGCATCATTACTCCTTTTCAGCGATCAAAAGATTATAATTCACGAAAAAAAGGCGCGATCGACGAGGCTTCAGAAAGGCCGAGAGAAAGAAAGAGAGAGAAGCGGAAGAACGAGTGTGTGTATATATATATATATATATACATATAGCGTGTTGCCCGAAGGACGAAAAGGGTTGCGACGCGCCTGCTGCTACCTGATCGAAGCCGCCGCTGAGAGCGATTCCTTAGAACCGCCGCCGCGCGCGCACTACAGGAAGAGAGAGAGGCGAGATAAGCCCGAGAGAGAGAGAGAGGAACGAGATTCGCCACGTGACCCCGCCTCAGCTCCTACCAATTCCTTATTGGAAATCCTTTCCTCCGGCCCTGCCTGACCTATCCAAGGTGAGATTTATCCGACGGCTTTACCTGCCACGCGAGGGATGCTCTCTCTCGCTCGTACACGTATGTCTACGGCTTCGCCGATGCGCACGCTGAGCAATTCGCTCTCCCCCTCCCCCTTCCTCTCTCTCTTTCTCACACACACTTTTTTCTCATTTCCGATTCTCTCGCGCGATTTTCTTATCGTCCTTGGGCCTTATCCGCTGCTGGGGCGCGAGCTTTTCCGAGAGCTTTTGTCTCTCAGGATGCGTCGAGGGCATTGAGTTTTATGAGTTTGAGAACGGGCGCTTTGGATTTTAATGAGCGATGTGGAGAGGCTTTTTGGAGTTGAGGATTTCTTTGGATTGCTCGCCTTGATAGATGGACCTTAGGGTTTGTGTTATTGACTAGTGGTTTACTGATCGTTTTTACTGTTTTGTAGAGAATAAAAGAAGCGCGCAAAGTCAACATTGATGAAAATATTTTTGTAATAAAAGCGATTGTTTATGTATCGTCTACAAAATTTTATTTTACCCGGTAGAAAATCACATTTTAATAAAAGATATTTTCTAAAAAATTGTACAAGCTATCTAGATATCACTTAAATCAAATGTAATTTTAAAGAATTCTTTATAACGAAAGAATAATTCAGATGAAATAGAGCAAGAAATCAGACCGACATGCACGTACAATAACAAGCAATACCCCGCCAAAATAAAAAATATTGCGTCTCACAAAAACACAGCCTGCCGAAAACAGCTCGAGTAAAAGTTCCCACAAAAATCAAATTATGTAAATTCCCCCGCTGCTCTTAATCAATATTCATCGCTCTCTAATTCTTTCCTCAAGCACCCGCACCAAAATACACCAATGCTCCCACATGCGTATCGAGCCCACCTATTATTACACTCCCAACACCTCGTTTTTGCATTACCCAAGCGCTCAGCTATTTCCATAGTCCCCGAAAAACCCATTCAAAAATAAAATCCCCGCGCAAAAAACCGCCTCTCCGCGTGTCCCTTTTTTCTCTCTCCTCTCGCTCGGCACAAAAACCCGGCTAGAAAGCTCAGCCCGCCTCTCCTTGTAATAAAACAGGTTGCCGGATCGCGATCCTCCCAAACTCTATAATCGAAAGGCAGCTCGCCCGCGGGGCCCTGTAAACAAGGAAGCCATTGCGTCACCGAGTGACGCCGCTATGCACTTCCGCTCTGGGTCAATCGATCTATTACTCATCGATCCCCAGAAATCGATCGATTTTCGAGTGCTCACCGATCGCAATCGGTAAAGGGATACCAGACTATCGGTAAGCGCCGCGCCTGTATACGCAACCGAGCGCAATATCTCGGCGCCGTTTTTTTCGCGGAACTATATTTCTATTTTGAATTATGAGAGAGGCGTGCGGTGAGCAATCACGCGGAAATATCGTGAAACCGCGCGGGGTATGTAAAGTGTCGTTAATCTTATCGGCGCCGATCATCGGGGAATTAAATTAATGACGCCGAGCCGTTAATGCAGAAAAATTGTTTAATAACAATATAAAGTGCATTGATAGTTTATCGCGGGTATAGGTGCCGATCGAGTGCTGTTTTATCGGGTGATTCAAGATTATTATTTGGATGGATGGAGAGTGATGGTGTTGCATTTATTATGGTAATAGAGTA
The DNA here is from genome assembly GCA_900480035.1 of Eupelmus urozonus. Lineage (NCBI taxonomy): Eukaryota > Metazoa > Arthropoda > Insecta > Hymenoptera > Eupelmidae > Eupelmus > Eupelmus urozonus. The sequence goes on along the minus strand of UELX01000189.1, from coordinate 32,978 downwards.
GTGTGATGATTGCATGGGTAAGGTGTATTCTTAAAAGATATTATTTTTATAATTTTTCTTTCTAGAATTTAACAGGCGTTATTTGCTTTTATTGAATATTGCACTGTGTTTGTTCAAAATGACACACCGATTTACAATGCTGTTAAACTAAAATAAACAATGAATTTACTCCGTTTGTCCTTATCTTCTGCAAATCCATCTACATTCGTATCAAGAATTACAAACATCACGATGTTAATTCGGACATTGCAATAAAAGTCACTTTTCATTCATCAAACGATCACAAATAACAACTGCACCAACAAAATGAACAAACCATTAACAAAAAAAAAGCAAAACAATATCCCCAGCTTAAATACCTGTAACAGTAGATACCAGCATCTTAAACGACTCTCTTCTCTCAAAAACCAACCAAATCCATCCAAAACTTCAGCTCCACCAAAATATGCAAACTCCCGACTTTCCCCGACACACAAACAACCCGTGAGCACTTCTAGCTTGAATGACGCGCAGATCATCGGACACGTAGCCTCAGCTCTTCAACTCACTTATACTATTTACCGAGTGACAAACACTCGCAATATATCGCGATAATAAATCCCGTGGTATCAATAACTCGCGCATAATCCTCGCCCTCTCTCTCACTCTATCAATCACCTCTACCCCTTAACCATCTTCCCCAAAATTACATCTCAATATTCCTTCTACTATCTTACCAATGCACTCTAAGCGCAGTTTATACGTTTTTTCCTTTGGCGGCGCGAGGCCGAGAAAGACAGCGTCGTTTCCGGTCGCGCGCGCGGCGTCTTCGCGCGACCTTTATCTCTGGCCGAGCGAGCCAAGCCTTGGTTTTTTGAGTGACGTGTGCATATGTGTGCGCGATTGCGAGCAGATAAACGCGCCGACGGCGCAGGTACACAGGAACGCGCGAGCGGACGACCCGAAAGCTGGTAATGCCGCGGGAGTATTTTTATTTTCGCGCGCCGTGCCTCGTAGTGATTCACTTTTCGCCGATTTTTTTTTAGGCTGCGGGGTCTGATGAGCTGTGCCGATTGCGCCGATGAGGAATGAAAGCTTATCTAGTGGCTGTATGCTTGAGTGGTGATGGAATAGGAAATTGATTGTTTGGCGGAAGTGGATTTTGTGTTGATGTATGAAAATTGTGAGTAATTTTCTTACTTTGTAGTTGTAGGTGAATGTGGATCTTTGATGATCTGTACAACGTTCTAAATAATAACAAATCGCGCTTAAATGTTTTTATTTCACTGTAACCTCAAGTGTAACGATCAGCGGTTGAAACCCGAGATAAGCTCTCGGTTAGCTTATCGCGCAAAAATAAATTACTCTAATGAGCAGAGGATGAAATATATTCTTGATGCCTCTATCCATTATCTGTAAACCTCAATTCACTAATTAAAATCTGCTCCTAATCAAAAAGTGCAATTTAGCAAGACAATTTACAAAGACCTCCTCCGTTCTCTCTGCTTTACTTTTTGATCGTACAAGATTTAAACATCGCCGGTCACGAATCGACATGAAATTATTTATAACTCGCCTAATGCTCGGCTAGAAGCGAGAAGCCGTTTCCGCGATTTCACGCAGGAAATCGATCATGAGCACTTGGCCTTTTTTCCGAGCGAGCCGAGAGTTACTGGAGAGTAAGAGAGAGATATACTCGCGGAAGAACTGAAAGATTACGCTTTTGCCAAGGAGGATCGGCGACGTCGTTGCGCGACGTACTTTCACGAATCGAAGCACCGTCTAATTTCCAGCACGCGAGAGAGCGACGAGACTCTGACAATGTCTTTCTTCATTCGGCTGGCAGAGGAAAAAAAAGTCAAATAAAAGGATGGAAAATGGCGAGAAGGCACGCCTTTCGAGGCCTGCTACATGCGCTTTTACCCGCTAATAATAGGTGAGACGAATTAGGATCTATTTCGATGTAAGAGCTTTTTCATTGTTAAAGGATGTGCGTTTTTGTGCGAGAGAAAATTGATGTTCGGATGCAGTACTGCTTATGACAAAAACCGCAAAATGCTGTGTATGGATTCTTTTGAAGTGTATATCTCAATTAGCAGTCATAATGTATGCCGATATATTTGCGAGATGGTTTTTTTATTTAATAGTGAATTGCAGTTTTGACGGACTATTTAGTCAAATAATTACGCAAATTCTTTAAAGCTAAAGTCATTGCAGGTAATATTAAGTTAAAAACAAAATAGTTATTAATAGGTGCTGTTTTAGTTACTTTTCATGTTCTATTGCTCTTAAAGAATTATGAAATAATAAGTGATGTGGAAATAAATAAAATCAAATTATACTAAAATCTTAAAAAAAAAAATTTTAAAAATCATATGTAATCAATTCTGCTGAAAAAATTAATTAATTTATTATGAAACTTATTTAATGGAACCTTTCTGCAAAGCTACTAAACATGTATCGAAACATACAATTACTAGAACAACTAAAAATTTCTTTCATAACTTGAATTAACACACCTTGTCTGTGTACAAGTTTTATCAATCTAAGCAGATGATTTTTTTGAAGATTACATCTCGCCGCAAACAAGTTGGAGATCTTAATTAGCATAATGACGCCTAAAAACACGCGTTGAACACGCGTAATAAAGTCCTTTTCTTTGAATCGAATACAGTTAGACTACTTCCTTATCTCGATCACGCAAACTATTAAAAAAATCGGCGACGATGATAATAGACATACTCTTGAGAATTAATGATGCTTTATGAAGAGTTATTACATCAATAGCGTTAACTAATTGCTTTTCACTCTGGTTGATAAAGTAATTTTATAGAAGGGATATGAGATGCACTGAGAATATTTAAATTTCTGAAACAGGAAAAAGTTTAATTTACAAATCACAATTTCCTCTCCGTACCTGTGATGATTATGAATTGCTTATCGTACGTATATTGCCTCGATGAATCATGCAATATTCTTATCCGTGCATAATTCAATGATGACCAATTTTGGCCTACTAAAAGCACAGCTGACTGCGTATTCAAGAATATTTTGCAATAAAAACAAGACACAAACAAGATTATATGATAGCATAGTACCTAAATTTGTTATTGTAGTATATATGATTAAATGACATTATTTTTACTATAATTTCAACTAGTATAATTATAAAATAGTTTCTAAACGTGAGAAAGAAAGTTTCTCATTTCATCAAAATATCATTGTTTTTAAAATATTCAATTAAATATTGCTATTTCAACGCATATTTTTTTATTAAGTAATGCGATTTGAGCATTAGTAAGCTAACTAAACAATTGAGCAACAATTTATGCGCTATCTAGCGATTTTTATCGAGTCCTATTGTGAAATTTATATAAAAGTATACAACGTGATGGCAATAATTTTCCATGCAAAAGGTAGAGAAAATTGCAGTAATTGAGTTCGAAGAAACTTATCAACATTATGTGCTCACTGTTTACGTAATAGATTTTTACATTTAAATAAATACACTGCAGTCGAAGAACTTCAATCAATCTCAAATAATTTTTTTCTCAAAGACTACCCATCACCTACCCCAAAAAATCTCGTTTAATCAACAACCTCAAACCAAAAAAAAAAACATCAATTAATTCTCCTCCATCTTAAATATTCAAGCGTCCAAATCACCCTCGCAAAATCAAAATCCAGGCGAAAAAACATTATTTGCATAGCTCTATCAATCCAAGCGTCCTGCTCGCTCGGCAAAAAACGAAAAGAGCAATAAAAGAAGCCGTCGCGCGCGCGAGCCGAGCGGCTCCATCAAGTGGCCCGGAGCCAATTTACCTAAAAGGCCGCAAAGGGCTGCGCGCTAGCCACACATCCGGCGGCTTCTTTTTCTGTCTCTCTCTCTCTCTCTCACTGTCTCGAGGAGGCGCCAGGGGGGCCGAGAAAATGTATTCACGATTCTCTCGGCGCGCTCAAACAATTTGCCCAGCCGTAATCGCGCTAATAACAGAGCGGACTTGGCCTGGCGCGACGTAACGTGCAGCCCGCGCGCGCGGAAAAAGCGAAAGCGAGCCGCGCGCGCGATTTCGACGATGCGAAAGCGCGCCTGGCACAGAACGAATAGCGATTATTATTACACCTGCCTGCGCGGCCGCACGCCCCGTTAGATTAGTTAGCTAGAGCTACTGTTCTGGCGCGGATCTCTTTCTCACCTTTTTGTCGCCGCTCGTTTCGAGTTACGAGGCGGAGAGAGAAAGAGAGTGAGAGAGAGAGAGAGAGGGAGAAAGAGTGGAGGCTATTGATGAAGTAGGTTGTAGACACGTGTCGGCGTTGTCGGATTTTCATTATCGCGCGAAAGAGCGCGGACGTTCGCGAGGAAAGGAGCTTGGCTCTTATCGGGCTTGGAGAGAGGTATCGATTTATTAAAATTACCAGTGATTGAGCGTTTGTTGACCGAGGCGATTTTTGAGCTTGTTGAACGGTTGGATCTAGTTTGTGGTTTAAACGAGTTAGTTTATATATATTGATCACAATATTTCATCTACTTCTATGTGAGATTATTTTTTATACTGTATGAATTATTCATTTTAATTCAACATTATTCATAATATTAAGAATGTATAAGTAAATTAATTTATTTCTTTTGACGATACAAGATTTACGTATCAATGATTTAAGGGATTACTCATATCTAAAAGCGTTGTTAATAAATCAATTAAATTATAATTTCAAGATGATACAAGTTGACGATGATATAAAATATTACGTAAACATTGAAATATTTTTTTTATCGTTTTTTAATCCAGATAATAAATGATTAATAATTATAGTAATAATAATAATACGAAAGGAATAGACAGTATAAAAGTTCGTTTCATTTTCTAATCCGCAATAGTATCAGAATTCCTTGTTTATTCTCCTACAGCTTGGACTTCTTTGGAGAATGAATCTTTTTCCAACGATAAAGGATTGCGGCCGATTGGACTAGCCGAGATTTACGAGACTTTAGGGGAAGTTGGGCCGATAAGGTTTCGTTTTCGGATTGATTAAGTCATTCGTTAGATAGTGACGATCGCTATTATCGGGCATTCGTTAGGCCGGAATATGGACGCCAGGTGTCGTCGATTGCTTCCAAACATGCACGAAAATAATGAAATTATCCTAACGACAGAAAGCTTTCTAATTACGTAAATTATTACGCAAATAGATAAGGCTCGATTAAATGGAAATGAAAAATAGCCTAATGCAAGATATACCTGGCAAAAAGCAAAACTCGCACGGTATCCTTGAAACAATGATTTCTCGATATTTCCCGAAGTTTCTGCACTTTATCATTTGATATCGTTAGTTATCGTCTTATTCATTGCCAACCTTTTTTTTCCTTTTCTTTTTGCCATAATCTGACAATTATGTAAAAACGATATTGAAAGTTTAACTCAATAAAAAAATATATCAAAGATAACTAGTTTCAATGTCGAGTAACGATAATACCAATAATGCGTTTCCGATTATATTAATGCCGATGACGCATGTTAAATTAGTTTCTGGCTTTTTATTAATTTACCTCTTTCAAAAAGAACTACGAAACTCCCAAGGCTCAATTAGCGCAATGACTCGTGTGTCATTAAAAACTCCAGGTATCATGTAAAAATGTTTTTCAATCTAAAAAAAAATCTGATCGCCGCTTCGGCATAAATATTTTTCAATCGAAAAATCTGATCGCTGTATTGACATCGAAGTAATTAATAATGTCAGGTGGCGATATTCTAATTAACAGCTTGTTCAAAAGACACCGCGTCTGTATAACGGATCAGTTAGCGTTAATTGAAATAAACTGACACATTAATCAACATCCTTCGGTATCATTTTTGCATCAATTCGCGTTACGTATAATTATGCAAATATAACTGCACTTCACAATGAAGATTAGATTAGATAAACACAGCGTTTAACAACTATTGGTTTCTTATGAAGCCTGTCAAGTAGTCGGTAACGAACAAATTGAATTTTTTAACTAATACGCGTATTTGATCAGATCGTGTTTAGATGTTTCAAATTGCAATCTTTTGTATGCCGATCCAGGTTCCCTTATCATAGATCTTTGACGCAAAATCGCAGTATTATGGGATGCTACGAGCTAAACGAGAGTTTAAAAAGGTGTGCAATTCACACTGTGGGCGACTTGGTCAGGTAAGAATCGTCGCAGACGATTAGTGATCGCGTTAGGATTGTGTTGTCAACAAAGCGACGCACAATGTTGGGGCTTGTACAATGCCACGTTCCTCAGGACACGCGTACTGTATTGTACTTAAAAAAAAGAAAACCTGACAGCTGCTGCAGGCACGTGCTCGATTGTAATGAAAATGTTTGGTTCTTTATTAATGTCTTGTTTTGAACGTTGCAATAGTTTAGCTTACTTTAAAATATAAAGTAGAATTTGCATGTAATTGTTGCCTTATGTACACGAATACTATGTTTATTATACTTGAAAATAAAATAAATATGAGTAAAAATGTTTCTCAATACTGCGGCAACACTTCATTTCATAATTTTGTTAAATACATCATTCTCTTCACAAAGTAAATTTACATTTAATCAAAATTATCGAGCCTTATCACGTCACTCACCCTCCCTACTACACCTAACGTAAATTATTCCCCTAATCACATCAATTCACTATCACTCAACATCCATTCCCCAAAACCCCAACAGAACCAAAGGAAAAACTCACCGTTCTCAAGTCCCCGTAGTGGTCCGCTGGGGCTGCCACCGGTGGATACGCCCTCGTCCTCGCTGCCGCTGGAGCTGGCCTCGCTGGGGCTGTAGCTCCTCCTGCTGCCTGTCGGCTGCAGCGCGGCCACCTTGGCCATCTTCGCCAGCAGGCTGCTCGTGCCGTTGTTGTTGTCGTGCCGCGCCTGCAGCCTCTCCTGCACGCTCTTGGCTCTGGCCTGAAGCCTCTGCTGCTGGAGCGAGCCGACGGAGAAGTCGAGCGGCTGATCGACCTCGCTCGAGCTCTGTTGCTGCTGCTGCTGTTGCTGCTGCTGCTGCTGCTGCTGTGTTGCCGTCGCCGGCTGTTGCTGCTGCTGCTGTCGCTGCACCTGACACAGACTGACGTTCTGCGCTGCCGTCTGAGTGGCCAGCACCACCTGCTGCTCCTGCAGCGCACTGGCTGGGTTCCACCACTGGTGGCCGCCCTGGATCGAGCGCCAAGCCTCGATGGTGTTGTTGTTCGTCGGGCTGGTCTGCTTCTGCTTCTGGCTCGCGTGCTGCTGGGGTATCTGCTGCTGCTGCTGTTGCTGCTGAGCTGCCATAGCCTCGGCGAGATTGTTGCCGCTCTCCAGGAGGTGCATGCTCGGCGTTTGCGTCATCGACGCGGCCAGGGCGAACGGCAGTGGCGGCGGACTAGAGTCGGAGGCTCGGCGCCTGTGACGCTGGCCGCTCGTCGTCGAGGTCGCGACGCTGCCGTCTTGAACCGGCTGTTGCTGCTGCTGCTGTGCACGATGATGATTATTGAACTGCGTCGAGGAGCTGACCTGAGCCGATGAGGAGGATGCCTGCAGCAGCTGTAGCTGAGGAGGCGGGGGCGGCGGACACTGCCTAACCGTGCGAGCGGCCTCCGCTACCCAGCGGCGCACCGCCTCGCTGTCGAGGCCCGCCAACCCTGCGGTCTTCGTCTTGACGGCTGCCAGCTGCTGGTGATGATGCTGCTGATGCTGGTGATGATGATGCTGCTGCTGCTGATGGTGATGATGGTGGCTGTTATTGTGGTGGCGATGGTTCAGCAGCGCCAGGCCCTTCTCGTTCAGCGAGCCGGGCAACGCCAATACCCCGGTGCCCGCCACCGCGGCGACTTTGGCTACCGCCGGGCCGCTACCCCCGAACCCGCTCAACGCCGCGAGATCCAACGTGCTTGCGGCTCTCTGACAGCTCTAGCTCCCTTTTTCTCAAGCTGCCGCACACTTGTCTCTCACTCTCTCTTTTTCTTTATCAACAAAGCACACAAACTCGCCCCTCACCTGCTTGTCTCTATACCTTAATCACTCGGATTCTTTCTGTCTAGTCAGTGTCATTCGCGCCAGCTGCACTTTAATATCCACACACGGCAATAAGGTGCTTAAATCACTCTCGGGCTCAGTGTCACACACACGCGCGCGCGCACGCACCGCGATCAGCGAGTGTCACTCTGGCTCCGCCGTCGCTTTGTCGAGCTCCCGCGCGGCATTACTGCAGCACTACCTTCTCAACTGCACTCGAGTGTGTATATATGTGTGTTGCGTGTATGTAAGCAACGCACGCGCGTTCACCAAGGCCTTAGCGATGATCCCGCGCACCTGTCATCCATCTTAGCCGCGCGCACCTTCATATCCAGTCCAAACGCTCGCCGGGGGGATGATGAGACAGCCTCGACGGAATTCGGGGATTCCCACACAGATATATGCACGCGCGCACTTTTCCGCACACCGATCTAGCTGTCAATCGTCGCAAGTATACAAACACACTGCACCGCTCGCAACGATAAAGACGGCCACCGTCTCTCTCTCTCTCTGTTTTCCTTCTCGTTATCAGCGAGACGCCGAGGGAGAGCGTGTGTATCGTTAACGGAGGATGCGAATAGACAGAATGCGAGCAGCGCGGCGGCGGCGGGCGCTAGTAGATGCTGTCGCGTGCATGTGTGCAGCTACACTAGAGGCTCTAAGCCGGCGCGGCGAGCACAGCTCTCTCGCTCTTGCCCCGTCTCTCTCTCTCTCGCTCTTACTCGCAAAGTGGGGGAGTCGCGCGCGCGAGCGAGCGAGCGAGAGAGAGAGAGAGAGAAAAGAGCCGCTATCGAGAAAGAGAAGGGCAAAGGCTCTACTGCTGGCGTATCGGTGCGAGCGAGAAGGAGAGAGAAAGAGAGAGAGAGAGGCAGTGGCGGCACCCGCGCGCGCGCTCGTGTGTATATATACATACTTACATTTGCTGGCCCGGCGAGGGAGAGAGAGCGAGAGAGAGAGAGAGAGAGTTGGGTGGGGAGGCCGGAGCGCGTGCGTCGGTGGGGAAGCTAGGGGCCAATGCGCGAGGACCGCGAGATCGCCGGTCACGCCCACGGCGGCCTCGCGAATCGCGCCGCCGAGCTGCGCTAGCACGCGAGCGCTTATTTCAGCGCGCCAAAGAGGAAAACGATAAGAGAAAGACAGAGAGAGAAACGCCAAGAGTTTTCGCCCCAAGACTGCCTGCTGCCTATACGATTCGGCTATGGGAGGCATAGGAGGGAGATTTTCGATTTGCATGCTGAGCTAAGATCGGAATGGTAGGTGGGAGTTTTGTTTTTTTTTTTTTTATGGAGAGGGACAATTGTTGATTTGGAAGATGGGGTGTAGCTTTTGGTGGGTGGGGTTCTTTTGATGATGTTTTTGTTTTAGTGGGCCGAGTGAGGTAATGTTGCTGATAAGATCGTGATGTCACTGTGGAGAGGCCGAATTTAGCGCAGGGACTTTATCGGTGCTATAATGTATAAGGATTACAAAATTTATCGATTAACGATAAGTGAAAAAATGTTATATTGATAAAGTGTATTACCGTTGTTGATGGATTTTTAAGAGGTGAGAAGTTGTAATGTTACGATAGTTTTAAACTAAAAAAAAATAGTATCTTTATCGAGCTTTTGCTTTTCAATGTAGATATATTTAACACTATTTTAAATTCTAGGATAATTCAATTTTCGGAAGTGTATTCTAAACTATTAAATAATTTTTTTTTTCTTCAGCAAGTAATCATTAAATTTTACAGGGTATAAAAATATTTTTTAATTTTACACAAACCCTGCTTCAAACAATACTTAAGCAATACTTATCCAATACCAATACACAAAGAAAGCCGATCTTTGACAATTCGAGAATAAAACTCACTCCAAGCTCCCGCTATTTTCCCAAAATAACGTCGACACGCACATTCTCACCCCAAGAGATATTCTTCTCTCCGCGGCATTTTCCCGCATTTCCAGATGATTAAAGACTTCCTTTTGTTCCTCTCTTAGCCCCGCGCGTTCTTGCGCACTCCCGCCATGATTGATGGCGTCGCTCCTATATGCACGCGAAAGGGTTAAATATCCCACCCTCTCCCTCGCTATACCAAACCTCCAACATATCTATACACTCACGATCGAGGGGCGATAATCCGCGATAAAAAAAGCGCACGTGGCCCTAGATATATATACATATATATATATAGTTTATTCCAGCCAGAAATCTTCTGCAGATAATCCGAGGAAGAAGAAGACAATGTCTTCGTGCAGCAGCAGCGCCGCCCGAGAGAGAGAAAAAGAGAGAGAGAGTAGAGGCTGCGCGGAATTAGTCGAAGAAGAGTGGGAGGGGGGCAGCAGCCCTCCCTTTATCGAGCCGCCCACGCGCGCGCGCTGGATTCTTTCGGACGGAGAGAGAATTGGTCATTCGATAGCCCTGAAGTATGCAATATCCATTCGCCGGACTGGCACTTTTCCGAGCGCAAAGGGCAGCGTATATACGTCTGTGTGTGGGTAAGCGTGTGTATATGTACGTGTATGTACTCCTCCCTTCTTATCTCTCCTCTTCCTAGCTCCTAATCTCGTTATGGCAGGTGTGTGTATATACGAATTCCAGACTGCTTTGTTTTCTTGCGCTGGCTGATGTGGGGCTGTATGGAGATGAGTTTTGTGCCTATATAAGCGAATTCGTCGTTGTTGAAATACGTCGAGAGAAAGGGTGAGATGGAAGGATTATGAAGGTTTATGGGGGAGGTTTTATGGTGGTGGTTTTTCAAAAAAGTTTAATATGGGAAAAATTTATTGCTATATATTTTAACTAGTTGCTTGATTCATGGCGCGTTGAAAGGTTTTTCTCGTATCCGCAGGTAAAGTACATGAAATATGATGATGTATTATGGGCCTTTTCATTTATCAACATTTATTACGACTCTTTTGCTTTTTCTAAATTTTGACATTTCAAATTCAATAATGATATTATTCAAGAACTTGGAATACAAAAAACGACAAAACAAAAAAGAATTAGTTAAAGCTCAAACAATAACAAAATTTCCTTACCCCCATAATAAAAATGTCTGAAAACCCCAACGAGCTTGCAAGCTCGCACACTCCACCCCCAGAAAAAGGGGGCGCATCCTGCAAGCCTCCCTCTCAGCCGCGATTACCATACCCTCTCGCTCCGTTCTCCCTCTCCCCTGCGATCCAGCATTTTTCCAGCGGGCCATTTGAATTCCAAGCTGCCGGCGAGGGTGGCAACACGCCCTCGCACTTTAAAGCTCCGGCCGTTATTGGTCGCGCTTCTGCAGCACGGCCCCCTCAGCCTTCACCTATATGCCTCCCTGCCTCTCCCCCCCTTATATCCTTCACGGCTTCGCTCTCGCACATCTCCTTATCGCTATCATATTTCCATGAGTGCGCGCCGCCGGCAGAGGGGTGGCATTTGAATCGGCGCAAGCGCGCGCAAGCAAGCAGGCAAAGGTGTTTTAAAGTGCCTCTTATTGGCCGTAGCGAGGCCAGCCGCCCCTTTCGCACGCGCCCCCCACCCCACGGCGAGCTTTCCGCTCTGCTGATACTTTTTTTCTTTGCTCGCGGACGGGGAGAGAGAGAGAGAAAGAGGCTACTCCACCTTTTCCTTGCGCGAGCGCATATATACAGCTTCTTGTGCTGCTGCTTTCCTTCCCCACCTTCTGCCTGCTGCTCGGTCTGCGTGGATACTAGTTTCCATGCTCGCACACCTTTGCGACGTTGGGTTCGTGCGGATCGCGCCCCTCTCCTCAGCGATGCACGGTTTTTGAGGAGATATTTTATTATTACATTGATATTATTATTATTGATTACAGTGGTGTGCGCGTGCATGAATAATGATTTTTTTTAAATATAATTATCATTATACATTTGTTCATAAAAATTATAACTTTAAAAAATCAATTTAATAAAGCGAGTATAAAGTTTTTTTTACAAGTTTTTGTTATATTTAAAGACGTTTAAAGTAGTAGTAAACAATCTAGTGTTGAAGGGTTGCAGCATATATCTTCAACTGCTAAAAGTTTCTGGCGATAATATAGAGGAATTGGATTACAGCCAGTATGAAAAAAAAAACATGCTAGTTCTTACAATACTTAAAGTGACTAACACAGCTAACAGTGTTAATAAAACTTATTTTTAGATTTTTTCGAATAAAACTTTTTGCTCATTCTAGTGAATTCGTATTTTTACTAATAATTATTCACCATCTATAAAAAAATCCACGAGTCTCAGCTCTATCCACGAACATTTAGCAATCATACTTGACAAAATAATAAAAATTATCATAAAATTATAAAAAACTTGAAAAAATGCATAAGAACTCCAACTCGATCATTTTCCCGATTCAACAATGTGCATCAGCCTCGGCCAGACTCGCAGCCCCTCATTTTTTCCCTGTCACTCTGTCTCCTCTTTCCCTCCCTCCGCCTCCCTCCTCTCCACCTCTCTCAGCTCTCATAACTCCGTCTCTCTTTACCTAAGTTTTCTTTCCGCGCTTCGACCCCCCGCGAAGCTCTTCTCCTCTCTCTCTCTCTCTCCTCGCGCGTGCGCATGCGCAGACACAAAAAGCGAGAAAGAGAGAGAGAGAGAGAGTGACGGTGGGGTCCTTCCCCTCGGTCCGTGAGCTTTTCTCTCTCGAGCCCGTCGGCTCGCCGAGGTAGCAGGAGCGAGAAGGACAGGAGGATCCGGGAGGGAGGGAAACGGCCCGCGTATTGATTTTAATGACGCCCCCGCCGCGCGCGCAAGCCAGCTATATATATACGTGAATGCGAGAGAGAGAGAGAGAGAGAGAGAGAGAGCGGACGCAGGCTCCTTCTGCTATGCGGGCTCCTTTTCGGATGGACGAGCACAGAGCTGGATGCCGTTTCTTGCGCTCCGCGAATTCGCCGGGAGGATATGTCTCTCTGCGCTCTGATTCTTCGGCCTGTGTGGGTGTATGTCTGAATGCGAGATCGCGAGCGTTTGTGGATGGCGGGGCTGATGTGCGGGGTAAGGGAGTTTATTGCGAGGTAGGGTTGGAAGAGCAAATTAATATTTTGATTTAGGAATTTAGTTGGTTGGTGGATAGACGTTGCTGTTAGGTGAATATGGTTAGAATGTAAGAATTTGTTATTGAAAATTGATGCGTGAAAAGTCTCTAGATCTATTATATTTATGAAGGATATGAATTAAATAATTTAAAAAAATTATTAATGTGCAACTACAAAACTTAAAAACATTAGTATAGTTCCACACAATAAAAACTGTTTTCGTATCAAAACACCGAAAACGTCATTTCGAAAAATCCAAAACTCCTAAACAATCTCAATAAATCTCGTAGAATCCAGTGCCCGGCGTCAAGTCTCTCCACACTTCGACCCACTTTAAAATTTAACAATCAATCACTTCCGGGCTCTGCGGGCACTTGTCGCGGCGCGCGCGCGCGCGCCAGGCCAAAGGGATCAAGTGTCCCCGACTACGCAGGCGCCAAGTCCCCATTGACGCAACACGCGCTCGCTCTTTCTCTCTCTCTCAGAACCCTAATCTGAATACACAACCCCTTCGTAAAGGGGCCGTTTGCCTGCCTGCCTCGGCACGCGTCCGAACCCTCGTTTTTTATTCATCCGGCCCGTTTATCGGGCTATTTGCATGGGGAGCCGGGCAGGTGCCTTGTGTGTAACCCTTCTTTTTGTGTATGTAGAGAGGAGGGGCGTTTGGTGTACCTGCTTTGTGCCCCCGTGGCTAAGCATATTAAAACAGTTTTTAATGTATGCTTGGGTATGCGTGCGTGGATGTAAGGTGCTTGTAGATATGTGTATAAGAGAGGTGAGCGTCGCGTCCCCTCGAGGTGCACGGTGTCTGGTGGATATAATCGTATGCGGCTCGTCGGATGCGGCTAACACCCTTTTATGATGTTGATGATATTTATTACTTAATTGATATTAACTGAAATTTATAAGTGCTTGTTGTTATTGTATTTTTATGAACTACAGTTTTTTTGTATATAATTTTAAGGTTATGAAAATTTGCATTTAGAAAGATTAATATTTGATTAGCATGCAATAATAAGAGTTTTAACTTAATTTTGTTAGTTTTAATTAAAAAAGAAACAACAAAGCATGTATAGATTATACTTTTAAGCATATTTTTATGCAATTTAGTGTTTGTAAGATATTTTAAGAGTATAAGATGGAGAGTAGATAGAATAGGTAAGACTATATTTTTTTTAAATAAAATAAAACATAAGAAAAGAAAATTTTATACATTTAAATAATTATTCCTTGATTTTACAATAAACTACATTGAATAATTCTAAATTCTTCAAAAACAATTTTAAAAAAATCCTCTCTGACATTTTAATTACCCCTTAGAACACCCTATTTATCCCTAAATAAAGAAAACGCTTAAGCACCGCCAACCCCAGGACAAATTCGAAAAATCTGGAAAACCCTCCTGACCCACATCGGGGACCTACCTACCCCCTCCAAACGGCACCAATCCCACAGCCAGGCCCCAAAAACACCTCGAGAGGCCCAAACAGAGAGCCAGCTAGAAACTCTCTTTATTTGGATCTCTTAGTGACGGCTCGAACAATGGCCGAAACAGAAACATCGACTGGTTTTCGTCGTCGAGTGCCGCCGCCCGGAACAGCCAGCCTCGTTTCTCTACCGTTACACAGCGCCGCGTGTATGTCGAGTATATTTTCGCGCTATTTTTTTACCCACACATACACGCCATTCGAGATGCTCCCCCATGGGCTCTTTCGCGAGTTTTTTTTTCTGTATTTCGGGGGGCGAGGGAGCCATTATGCACGAAATTACAGGATTCCGTACAAAACAAAAAATCATTGCCCTTTGTGCGCGGACTTTTTTACGTAGGCACGCGGCTTTATGTAGGTGAGCACCAGCTGCCGTCCTCTCTTTTCTATTTTTTTTCTCCTCTCTTCTTTTATTCCGATTCGAGGATTTTACGAGGAAATCAGGTCATCGATGAACTCGTTCACAATTTATCGAAAAAAGCGAGGGAAAAAAAGAACGGAAAGTGGAAATGAGAATATTTTTCATTTTTCTGGTGTACGCAGAAATTTTCCTTTTACCGCTCTGCGTGATCTCCATCACATTTTCTTGGCCTTCCTTTTTTACGATAAGCCCTCAGTACCGTAATTTTAAAGGTAACCACCATGACCGTTAAAACCGAGTCTGAAAATAGAAAAGGACCTCTTTATTATCGCGGAATAACACGTGGAAAAAATTCGTCCCCCAAAAAGTCGCAGGTAGATGTACCCGCTCCCGCCCCTCGCTCATTACTTTATTGCCCGTCCGCGTGGCAGTTGTGACCGGGGTGCAATAACCGGGCCGTGTCCCCCGCGCGTTTGCTTTTTGCTTTATTACCGTTTACGACTGACGTGCAGATGTCGACTTTTTGCAAATCTGAAAAATTTAAGGTGGTCCGAAAAAATAGAGGGGCACAATGCATCTCGGAAAATGAAAGATGAATACTTTAGGGCACGCGGCTGTAAAGTTAAGTTCTTTAAGGTTTCGAGGTGGCTGGGAGAGTGATTTTGTCTTTTATCGTAGTGTTTTACGGGGGTTTGAGGGGGAAAGTCAAGCCTTGAGTCAAGCTGGGAGGGGAAGGTCAATGTATAACGGTACAGGTGGTTTTGTTAGTAAACAAAGTTAGAAGATGTATCATGTATTCCGCAGTTATTTATTTTAATTCATTATAAGTATTTTTTTTAGATTATAATAAGCTTCTCTTATTAAATAATTTAAATACTTATTTCTGGACTATATACTTAAAATTCTTTTATAAAAAAGTTACAAGATACACAAATAAATTTAACTTTAATAACTAATATTTAATATTTAGAGTCTCTATCGCTCGTTAATTTATAAAATTAATTTCAAAATGTCTTTATTGATCGACACCAGCAAAACTCAAGACGTAAATACCAACGTTTCGGTTCTACAAGTCTTAATAATAATTTTTTCGTGACGATCACTAAAGTTATCTTAAAATTAAAATTAAATTCATATTTAGATTTACTAATATTTCGAAAGTTTTTAAATCAGAATACATCTTTATCATAATAAATGTTCATTTTTGCTTTAAATAAACTACTAAAAAAAATTATTAAAAAATCTAAAGTAATTGGTTCATAAAAATTAGCCTCAACTGCTCTAGACGTTTTACATTTCAAAGAGAATCATAGCGACATTTCTCTCCCAGCCACATAGCATCCATACTAAAAATCTGAAAAACAACGAGCCGCAAACAAAAGACCCTCTCAATTAATCCCTCAAAGCATACAATTTTCCTCAATCACACGAATCCGACAGCTTTAATCGCCGAGTCTCGTCGGCTCCTAACTGTAAAACCCAAACAAAAGACGGCGCTCACCAAACCGTTCTAAACACGACAATTTTCACGTATATATACCGATGATCGCCTCACCTACCAACTCTCTCCGCCAAGCCAACCGAGCCAGCCTAATTACGTCCCTTAAAAGTCAAAAATGCGCGAGCGCGACATGTTTCCAGCGCGCAAGTGGAACAAACGGAATATTCTGACGGCTACTGTGCGCGCTCCGAGCAGAGGTCGACAAGGGAAAAAGTATATATATATATATATATATATATACGCGTTCTCGAGCCCGAATGCGCGTGACGACTTGGTAATTTCCTTGGACACGCTCGTCATTACGCATGAGGGAATACTGCATGAGCGCGCTGCGGCGGCGGCGGCAGCGTGTGATTATAAAATAAGCGGTTTCTTTTGTGGTAATTACCGCGGATCAAGGACGGCTCGGCGACTCTTATTCGCCAACTCTTCTTGGACGATGTGTTATATGCGGATTCGGGATATATGCGGCTGAGCTGAGTCGAGGAGGGAGCTAAGTGCTCTTTCTCGAAATTTTTCACACTTTTAGGCCAGCTGGAAATTTAATTTATGTTAGGTTTGTGCTGGTATAGGTTTGGTGATTGGGATTTCATTAGATCTTGATTATAAGTAAGTAGGTTCTAGCTTGGACTTAACTATCTACCTTAATTTTGTTAATAATAAGACAATCTAGTTAGTTTATGATTAGGGTCTATTTATTTTTTCTATATTAGGGTGGGTGAGATTTGTTTTGTGCTGCCTGACTTTGATAATGTCTACTATATGGTACATTAATTCGGATTCTTATCTAGCATGATAGTAAAATTATTTTCTCTAAATAACTTGGTAGAAAATTGAACATATTCTGGATAGAATTTCTTGTCAATTAATGCATGTCAAAGAGACATTCATCTAGACATACTTTGTACAAAACTTTTAAATAAGTATCGTTTCAATATCGTTTGACCAGAAATTCTGCCCAGAATTGGTCATCATTCTATCACGGTACTTAGTGCATTTTAAATCAATTAAATAACTATTTAAATTTGTCTATCAGAAGACGAAATAGCAGTATACATTCTCACTACGAAAAACGCACTATAAAAATACATTTTTTAATTACTTTAAACATCTTATCGAATAACACGAACATATCCGATAAAATGAACGAATTAATCACAGTTTCCACAATTCCCCGCTATCGCCATTTCTCCACATTCCCATCTTTCGCTCAATTTCGCCTCCTCCTCCTCTCTTATACATTCCGCTCTCCCCTCTGCTATATACCATCTCTCTCTCTTACCCGTTCCTCACACAAGCTACACGCACATAATCCGCATCTTTCTCTCTCTCTCTTTCTTTCTCTCTCTGTCATCCTACTCGCTTTCTCGAGTCGGCGCCACGTTTGCTATTTAGATCCATCGTCGGGCTGCTGCGCCGCTGCATCCGCATAATCAGTCGACTTACGTAATAATTTCAATCAAGAAAAATGCAGGCGGTATATATACGCCGAAAGCGCCTGGCTTTCAAGCTCGCGCGCGCGCTCGTAATGTATATTGTACAAAGCCGGCGAGTGCGACACACGAGATCTCCATGAATTAATCCCGACGTTTTACGTATGTGCGCGCGATACTTGGAAGCGCCGTTTATATTCAGGCCGGCATTTTTTTGCCTTAGATTCAGAGAAGCCTCGTAAATTTAAAAAGCCTTGATTTAGACGGTTTTTTTGTAGTTTTATTGAGGCTGAAGAGCTGAGAAGCGGCTTGTGGAGCAAGGCGCAGGCGAGGAGGCTGGAAAAACAATGTTGCGTTTGGAGTGTTTGGAAAAAAAATTGTGGCTCGAGTAATGCATTGTTTGAATACAAGGTTACAAGAATCTATCAAAATGAAATATTTTTTTTAATTTATTTATTCACATGAAATGATTCTTAATTATAATGAACTACATAAAAATTAGTTTGAAGAAATTTTTACAACAACTGGTAATTTTTACATAAATAGTCGAAGCTAAAATAATAATTAATAGCGTAAAATTAGATTTGAACGCATACATTACACGGCCATTCCCTCTCTTAAAAAATCCATTAATCTTCATTTATTCAAATCCCTCGAAAAAGTACCATTCAAAATACAGCAAAACCACAAACGCGCCTAAACGAAACGTAAGCACAATATAATCTCCCTCAACTCGCTCTCTCCCGTCTAAAACAATCCCAGAGCTCTAATTGCTCGGTTCCTCCTCCTAACAATGTCACCTCGCTCCCCGGCGCGATAGCATTAATCCAACGTGGAAAAAGAAAAAGCCAGCGACAGAAGCCAAAACGATACCCATTATACAAAATCCCGCGCGCGCGACACGGAGATAAAGAAAAAAAAGGAGCGCGCGGCTGAATTTCACAGGAAGCGCGATAGCATCGTTCTCTTTCTCGCTTCAAAAAGTGAAAACATAATTTTCAAGAAAGCCGCGAGCGCAGAGGAATGCCGCGGCGCTCTTTTCATTCGTCGGAATATTCAGCTGGATTAAGGTAATTGGCCGGTTACCGCGCGAGTTGTGTATGTGTGTATGTAGGGAGTAGGGGACGTATGCTTGGTGTGTGTTTATATATGCCCCTATCCGGCTTCGTGCGTGTGTCACGCACGGCTCTTCGGAAATGGTGTAGAGCGCGCGTTTAGCGTAGGTGTCCGAGTGTGCAGAGAGCCTGGGGATAGTGGCCTAGTGTGTGTGAGTGGGTATGTGTGAGAAAAAGAAGGATTGTTGAAGGGTTTTGTCGAGTGTGAAAATTACAGAGAAGAGAGTTTTTATTCGTTGGGATGTCTGTGTAAGCTGGATTATTTAACTATTTGCGAGGTGGGCAACTTGAATTGCAAATTGGGATCTATTGTACGAGTAAAGAATAGTTTTTAATATTTTTGTGTTTTAGAACTAGTGCTCTGTGCAATTTTCAAATTTACCTGGATACATGGCAGATTCTCAAGAGCTTTTGTTGTAATCATTAGAGAAGCAGTTTTAGCAAGTGTGAAAGGGAAACGAAAAATACCAGGAAAGTATTAATATTATTTGAAGAAAGTTTGCTCAGTGAATAATTAGTTTCAAAGTAAAAAAAAAATGTAATCCGCGTAATTGAAGATTTTCTGAAAAATCATTAATATTTTCACGAGAACGTTTAATTTTCGAGAGCGAGCAATCATCAAGAGTACAACAATGTCTTTCTGGAAAAAAAGTTTCTATGCGCTAGTTAATTTATCTAATAAAAGAGAAACCGACTAAAAAACCGAAAAGCAAAAAGTAAAAACTGTAAAGTAAAAACGTTTATTTTTAAACACATACTACTATTTAAAAACAGATCAAACCACTCCATGCCTTAAATTATAACCAGCATACAAAACAATCACCCAGCATCTCATAATTCGTCAAAAACTAAACACGCGAATCCGTCAAGCCATCAGTCAAACCAAACCCCCGCTGAATACAAAACTCACACTCCTCTTACAATCAAATATTACAATTCCAATGTCTTAACGACCCGCTCGTGTGAGACGCTCGCCTGCAGCACATAACTTTTTCTCCCTCCCCCGTCATATATCACTCCGGTCGTGCGAAAGTTTTCACCTCATTTCCTTAGCCACCTGACAAAAGTGTGAACTCGCTCATAAACAAACCGCGCTTAGAGCAGCTCTCTCACAGATCTCCGCAAAAATACATAACATAAGCAGTCCCGCGCGCATATACGTAAAAATAGCGTGAGGCGGATTGCCTCGAAGGTCGGCTCCGAGTGTTGGGTTTCACGCAGCGAGCCGCAGCAGCAGCAGCACGCGCCTCAATTCAATCGCAGAGAGCGAGCTACTGCAACACCAGCAGCTGTCGCATGCGCGAGCCGTCTTTTAACGGTAGTTATGCGCCAGCGAATTACGACCGGAAGAATTCATTTTCGCTCACGGAGAGAGAGAGAGAGAGAGAGCTGCACCTCGGATGATGCGCTCCTCGTATTTTTGTTTTATATTACGCTGAGCGAGTGCTTCTTTGCGCGGGAGCATTTGAAATTCAAAGCGCACGGATGATTTATTTTAATTGCGAGGAGCGGGAGGCTCGTGAAAAATGGGCTTTATTTAAATTTTATTAATAATTTAGGCTGTAATTGCGCGAACAGAAATGGGAGAGGAGATATTTGTTGGATAAGAGAGCGGGGTGTAGCGTAAGTGTGTGTTTATGTAAAATGAGGTTATTTAAAGAGGCTCGGTAGTTTTAAATTATTGTTACTGTTATTATTGGGTAGGTGCGTACGCGTTTTTACATGCATCAGCCAATGAACGAAATCTAAGGAAGAGATACATAAGCAATTTTTACACACTTGCTGCAGCAATAAGCCCAATTACTGTTTTTTAAAGGAGTGCAAATTATCATAGAACACGATTCTTTGTATTAATATTCATT
Source organism: Eupelmus urozonus (assembly GCA_900480035.1). NCBI lineage: Eukaryota > Metazoa > Arthropoda > Insecta > Hymenoptera > Eupelmidae > Eupelmus > Eupelmus urozonus. The sequence goes on along the minus strand of UELX01000189.1, from coordinate 12,205 downwards.
AGCGATGGAATTAAAAAGCAGGTAGTTTTCGATGCAAAATAGTATTTTCAAATTATCTCGATGTGCGATGACCAGGCAAATAATTTTATATGAATTGTTAGCTTTGTAATTAGCTGCAGAGGCTAGATCACTCTTACTGCTTGAATTATATGAAAACAAGTTACGGAACTTTAATCTTGACAGTTATAGAGTATTTTATTTTTAATTAAAAAAAAAAACAGTTTTTAAAAGGTTTACTCAGACACGTTTGGTTGGCTTAAAAAAATATTATTCTAAGCTTGTCTAGATTTTACAAGAATAAAAATGTTGAAACAAGAATTTTATATACTAAATGAAAACTACATCAAAATAAATTATTATAATTTTATGAATCATAAGTTTACACTTTTTAACTATTTCTTTTATATTCTATATTGTATTCAGTTGGCTGCTTCCACGTTTCATTTAAAAAAATGTATCTACTACGAGTGTGTATACTATTTTGTCTTAAACAAAAAATATAATCTGTCTTCCAAAAAAATCTTCCACCCTCTAATTCCTCTCCCTATCCACCCCAGCTCATCTCAAAAACGCAAACTCGCTGATCGCCAACCCCCCAACTTTTTCATACCCAACATCATCAGGACAGTCGGAAAGCCGCTGAAAAAGATCGATGCCTGCTCGATGTATATATAGAGCCGGCCGCGGAAAAGACTCGCTCGCGGGCCGACGTAAGAAAAGAAGCGTCCGCTCATTATCAGCGTCCGCGCGGCTTGCGCGAGAGGGGGATAATTAAACGGCGGGGCGTTGCCGAAGCTTAGACTTTCTTGCTGCGGCCTCCTCGCGCTCTCGCATAACGAGCTTCGCGGAATCGGCTCCCGCACTGGCATCCATTCGCACGTGCATGCATGCATGTATATACATACATATACGCGCCTCTCTGCACTCGTTCGACGTGGAGATTCTCGGCGTTTCTTGCTCTTATAGGCACTCTTGCGCGATGCATATATATACAGAGAGAGAGAGAGAGAGCCAGCTTGTACGTGTGTGCACGCTGCGCCGGGGCTGCTCCGTTAAGCGGCGCAACATCAAAGCCGCTCGGCTCGAGCTAGTTCAGCCACTTAATGCCTCGAGTTTTCGCATTAGCGAGGCAGAAAAGCAAAGAGCTGCTGCTGCTGCTGCTTGGCTTTTATGCGCCGTTCGTTACTCGCGCGCGCGACATTCGCGAAATTTCGCCTCGCGCAGGCCGTCATGTGTCTCTCTCTCGCTCTGGGAGAGCGAGCTTTTTTCGCCGGTTTTAAGGAGAGAGACACTTGTCGCGCCGGCTGCCGTTCACAGACCGACGGGCAATTGCGTTTAATAGGATTTACGGAGAATGTAAATAAAAGTGTTTTTGAGCGTTGCTCCTTTGTTGAGCCGAGTCGAGTTGTTTTTCGAAATCGACACCGCGTGCTCCTTATTACATTGGCTTCGCTATTTCAACTGATGGCTCTCGAGAAAAATTTTTACAATTTTTTATTTATTAACAAAGTAATTTGCATCGCATACAATAATTCATACTAACAGTATAAGGTCACGCCATTCGCAATAAAACGAGTAATAACAACATCTTTTGTCCGGCGCGAAAATAAATCAGCCGGGCTCGCTCATGCAAATCGGCAGGCCAACGAGGCTCGATAATAAAGAAAAAAACGCCCCCAGACAAAAGAGATCGCCGCTCGCGTTTTTCTATACACCAGCGCTCCCTGGCCGAATATAATCGAGGGCAATAATCGGCCCCTACGCGCCGATCTTCCCACCGTTTCGTCACGGCTCCTCGTTCCACGCTTCCATGCAAATATTGATCTTCCCTCGAGCTGGCGCGCTATATACGCTATATCACAAAAAAACGCGATGCAATCTGCATACCAGCTCTCGAGCTTTTAGATGAGTGTTGCGGGGTGTGCTGGTAAACGAGATTTTTTTTGCTCGATTGGCGTTTTTTTTCTTTTTTCTTGCGGACGGGGATCGTGTTGGGGGCCGAGGGGATCGACAGTTGGCCGGGTGGGAGCCGAGTGATTTTCCAAAATGCCGAATAATTCGGGGACGAGAGCGGAGGCTTGTTAGAGAGCTGATGGGTATTCATAATAATGTTTGTTTTTCGCCCTGATTTTTGGAAAATTAAGTAACGTTTAAGCGTAATTAAGACGTGATTTATTTTTATAACTTATTAATAAATAGCAAATTTAAATATTTAAATACACCGGCATTGATAACGAGGATATTTGCATCTATTTCAATATACCTTCCAGCGAAAGCACAAAAGACCGTAAATTTCCAGGCTCAACCCTAATTACCCCCTCCCCCTCCACCAACAAAAACTCGCTTGCATAACTCCAACCTCGTAAATCCCAATACGGCTAAAATCCAAGCTGACTCCATCAACTCAAACCCTTTTACCATATCAACGGTCTTTCTCCGACTCTAACCGTTCCCCGTTCCTCAAAGCCCCACGCAGACCTCCAGAGAGCCGCGCTCATAATAATGAAGTGGTAAATGAGTTTGCAAATGAAGATACGGCCGCTTGCAAAGCGTGAGCCAGCTCTAGCGTCATTGAGAATCGCGGAAGTAGCGATTCGCAGCCGCTCGCGCTTATATGTGGGTGTAATGCGCGCGCGGCGAGCCTCGTCTATGCATGGTAAATAAGGCTCGTATTGCGCGAGCGTATTATACCCGCGGATGGATCTGAATACAATGAGGCCCGGGAATATAATGCCCCCGCGGTCATAATGCCACCGGCGGCCTTTTACTGCCGTCGGCTGGCTTTTGCATCGAGGTGGGCGCTTTTCCGTTTTTTCTCGAGCCCGGGATTAGAGATGCAAGGAGACATTTTTCCTGCATTGTTTCGGCCGGATTTTTGCAGAGATATCGAAGCTGCGTTGGGGAGAGCGCCGGGTGCTTTGGGAGCCGATATTAATGAATATGGCTCTTTGGCGTTTTGCGCCGTTTACTTTCAGTGCGAGCCTTTTGTTTCGATGCGTGCAACCTGTATAATTCCACGAGGCGATACGCGTAAATACTCACTCGTATAGTAGAATAGCCAATGACGCTTAAATAAGGTAGAATACGGGGACACCGGCAGATGAAACGAGCTCTCCGAGCGGCTACTTACGCGAATGGGGATAAGAGTCGCTCGCTGCTCGTCGCGCTTTGCGATCGATTCATCTTTCTTGCCGGTGTATACACATTCAACGTCAAAATATCGCCATAAATCATCGGCCAGCGACGAAACGAGAAGAGCCGAGGAGCTTTTTCGTACACGACGCCGGCTCTCTCGCTAGCTATACACAAGACGAATTATCCCGGGGCAGCTCTTGGGTATATATAGAGGCAAGACTGTCGAAAGTGCCGGGAGTGTATAAGCTTCGTAAAGAGGAATATTAATCTTGACTACAATGCGTACGGAGGGCTAAATTGAATCAGCGATTGCCGGACACTAGTGAAGGCTCTTTCATGTAAATGTATATAAGGATGAGTGTTGAGGTGGCGGTGAGGTTGGTGGGGGGAATGTTTACGATATGGTTTGTGGGTGGTGTTTTTATGGTGTTGGTTTCGGTGTAAATGTGCTTTGGTTGTGCTGTGAAAATTATTGTTTTTGTTTGTACGACTGGGATGTGGTATGCATTATTTAAATCTTTATATCACCGTTTCAGACTTTACTTTTAATACGCAGGGTTGCATGATTCTTTTTTTTTATATAATACATAAGTGAATATAAAAATCAATTTATTTTTATAAAGATTAAAATTTTTAATGTACATTAAAATTATTGAAAGCATTATCTAATTTTGATAATTTAAATTTTACTTGAACTTTGAATTATACAATTAAACCAGATTATTTTTTACAATCTAGATGTAATCATTCGTAACAATATTCATAACTTATCACAGGTTCAAAAATTTCTAGATATCATTTAAGATTACGATGGTGAATAAACGCAATAATAAAATCCGATTTCGATTCACTTTATGGCTCAAAAATCACTTCTCTTTAAAGAATCCAACTGATGGAAGGGTAAATTATCAGACCATTTACTAAATTTCAGCTTACACACTCACACTGCTTAATAACTTATTCCAACAAAACGGTATATTTTGACATCCCCACACATTGTATCCACTTCATCCTTTATTGTCAGCAGCTCCAGCTTCAAAAAGCATAATAGGCGCACGAAATAACCGCGCCTTTGATCGTTAAGTCATTCATCCTCTCAACGGCCATCCGACATAATTCACAGGGTTCCGCATAACCAGGAAAACCAATAGGCAACAATCCGCCTCGATCCGAAATTACAGCCGAAAAATGTCTATACATCCTCGAATATCCGAGTCGCGCTTTCGCTCGTCGAACGTTCGTTTCCGGCCCGCAAGCCCGTAATTATCCCCGCGGTGCTCCGCATGACATCGCCTCAAATCAAGATAATGGCGTTCCCCATTTTTTTTTCCAGCCGTTTCCGTTGAAAAAAGGGAAAAAAAATAATAAAATAAAGTAAAAAGCGATCGGGGATTACAGTGCGCGCAGCTGACGATCGAGGCGCGCGCAGCAGCAGAGCTCTTTGAGAGGACGAGAAAATTTTAATCTAAATGAAAGGGAGCGAGGTGTAGGGAACTATTAGCCGGCAGATTAGCAGTTAAAATTGAAATTTGCACGGAGCCAGGGCTATATACGTTCGATCGTAACGCCGTCGGCTTCTCTCTTCTGGCGTTGGTAATGAGTGAAGGAGAAAGACAACGAGAGATAAATTAAGAGGAAGAGCTGAGAGAGCTGAAGATGGAGATGAAGAGAGAGAAGGAGAGTATAAGGGAGGGAGTGAAAAAATCTATGGAGAGGAAAAGACAATGATACACAATGAGGTGGGAAGGGAGGGAGAGGAAGAAGAGGCGATTGGGAACCAAATCTGCCACGCACATCGACGTTTGCGCTCGGCGTCTTTCTTCTCGCTCGTCCGCTGCTCAGGTATGAAATGAGATATGGTTATACGAGGTCCGCGCGCGCGTCGAGCCACACACGTGTATATCGATGCTGAGAGAGTGCGAGCAACCTTTTAAAGGCTGCAGAGAAAAGACGTTTGTCTTTTTTTTTGTTTCTGTCTCTTTTTCTCTCTTTCGTTCTCTCGCGCGAATTTGCAAGTTATGCCGTATTGCTTTCCACCGATGTACGCGTGACCGAATGACCTCATGCTAATTGAAAACTGTTTTAGCTGACTCTTTGACCCGTGCGTGAAATTCGGATGGTTAGCTTTTGTAAACGAGGATTTTTTGCTAAATAATATAGTTTTTTTTTAACTAATACATGTTTTATTTTTTGTTATCCCTTTTGGTGTATTATTTATTATTGACTACATCTATTACACTAAAAAGACTCGTAAACCGTATATTATCGTTCCAGGCAAAGCTTCGAAAGCCAACCTTAGCACCTGCTGACTCCATTAAAAATTGACAAATTGAAAATTCATCACACATCCCACCATTAAAAAAAAAAAAAGAATCTTAGCAAGCCAACATTACGACGCCATTATTATTTTTCAAAAGCTCGTCGAGAGAGCAGCATCAGCTCGTCGTGCGCGCCTCAACAAATGGAATTTCAAGGGTAGAAGCATGAAATTCCAATATCGATTCCGCGCGCCGCTCGAGCGCGCGCGCCAAGGGACGAATCGACGAGAGCTCGCTGAGAAGAAAGAAAGACAGAGAGAGAGAGAGAGAGAACGAAAGGGAGCAGCGAAAAGTAGCCGAAATATTTTTTCAGCCGCGCGCGGGTAATTAGCCGCGCTGCATAAGAAGTGGTATTTTAATGAATCGTAAAGGCCGACCGCCGCCGTCTACGCGACGCCGCGCGCTGCTCAGTCAATCTGCGCTCCCTGGAAATTAAACGGTATTGCCCTTCTCTCTTTCTTTCTTTTCTCTCCCCCCCTCCCCCTGTATTCGCATGCGGCTCTCTCGGCTCTCGCGCCTCTCTGCAGAGCTGCAAGCGCGTAATACGTTTACGTGGGCGTAACGAAAGACTTCGTTTATTCCGGAGAGTACAGTCGACTTGTGTATGATCGTTCGATTCGCCGTTTATGCGAAGGCCGGATGCTGCCGGACGTAGGGATTATCGCGAGGGAGGCTTTTTTTCGGCAGGCTTTCCTTGGATTTCGAGCGTGAAATGAAGTTCGGATCGTTGGGAATTTGCGTGCGGCCTGGGTTTTATGCAAACGGTCTGATCTGATTTTAGGTTTTTTTCGTTTGTTTTTGTGGGGTTTTTGTGGGTTGGGTTAATACGGATGTTGCCAAAGTAATTGGTGCAGTTGAAAGTACTGAAAAAGTTTTGTAATGATCTACTGGAATTCTTATTCAAAGCTATATCTATAAAATAAGAAAATATATCTTTGTAGGAATTATCTCTAAGTTCTTTACATTATTTGCAAAGTGAACAATTAACATTTCTTTCAACGAAAATGGAAATCACTTTAGAATGTTTATTATGTGACAAGATCAGTGACAGTTAAACGTTTTTCTATTATATTATAATAAAGCATAAAGCAAGTTTCACTTTCCTATGTAACTAAAGAACCACATCACTTCTCCTTATCTTTATAACAATATATTCATTTTTCTATGGCTTATGAATATTTAATCGTGAGCTTGGGAAAGGTGACTTCTATTCAGACTTAAAAGGTTAATACTATCCGCTAATGAGATTTGTTGCGGTATTTACAACTAATTATATCCTATGTAAATACGTTCCTAGTTTCTTCGTAAAATACTTTTAAAGACAGAGTAATGTGCAATATCAAAGATTCCTGTTACACTAAATGTACATTTTTAGCAAAATTACAATAATATTTATATAAATCTGACTCAAATAAGTTTATTTAAATCACATTTTCGCAAATGCCACACAAAATAATATTTACATTTATTATTATCATCAATCACAAAATAAATAGATTTTTGTGAATCAAATAAAAGAATAGCCTTACAATCAAATGGAGAAAAGAATTAACTAAAATTACTATGTTCTCTTCTTCAAATTTTGATAGAATTATAATAAAATTTACTTTCGTTAGTAGATCTTCTAATACTGCGCACAATTTTGTAATAACCATAGTAACAATCACCAGTAATGCATATACCTCTTCATCACAAAGCCAAAATCCCACACAACCGAATCATACATTTCCCAAAACTCGTAAAAAAACCCTAACAAAGCCAACACTGCCGACAATGTCATCACCCGCAGCCTACACCCGCGGCTTACAGACATAGGCAATACCCCAGCTCTCGCGACAAGTGCCACACGGGAGCCTAATTAAAGCTAATTGAATGCAAACACGCCTGAAGTCTACCGCTTCTCCCTCCGTCTCTCGCGAAGTGGATCCTTTCTCCGGCGCTCTGCGCACACATACACACTAACTCGGCGCTTCTCGAAGTGAGAGAGAGAGAAAGAAAAAGACCGAGTCGCGCGAGCTCGACGAATGACAATTTTCTTAATCATCATACTAATTGCCGTAATTACAAGTCGTATTATGGTAATGAGATGTGACAGGAAGGATCGCTGTCAGGCGCGCGAGCGAGCGAGAGACAGATAGGGAGCCTGCCTTTGTTTTGACACGCCAAGCGGCGCGATCTTTATTTCTTTTAATACAATTGTAGCGCTGAGATACTTTTATGCGCGATGCGGCTTTTTGATAAGTCGCTGTCGCATTGTTTTACGCGATTGTGAGACGTTCCTTTTTTTTTATATATTTATACAAACGGTTGTCTGCGCGGTGAAATCTCTTTTCGAGTATTGTTTTCTGGTCTACAAAGTGGATTGCTTTGGGATTACGGTTTTTCGAAAAATTGCTATTCAATTAAAGCTGTTTAGAACAGTTCCTCCAATTACGGCTTAATTGTCAAGCTGACGCCTTTTTCTGGCGATCTTGTTAATTCCGAAGCTCTCTTCGCTCAAAAGTCGCAGGCCAGATAATTAAGCGGCGGATAATAATAAATTAGGATAATACCTACAGCGACATCACGACAATTACAGTAGCAATCGCTGCAGAACGATAGACACGGCGCGTATGTAGAATCTCAAAAGCCGCGAGCGATGAGTAATTGCAGTAGAAACGAAAATAATATTTAAAGTCCGCGCACGTTGCGTTTGAAAATAGACAGGAAATGCGCGCTCATAAATGAGCGAATTCTCAAGGTGGATGCCTCTCAAGATTCTTATCTCTTTCTTCGAAAAAAAAACCCACAATCGATCCCTCTCTTATCAACCCAACAGAAACAATAAAATCGAAATGCCCAATTAAAACTCATCAGCAGAGCAACGCGATCCCCCGGCAGCTGAAACTCCCAGAGAAACGTCTTGTGTCAACTTCCGCCAATCATACGTCCGCGAAAAGTCCTTTGTGTCACACACAGACGCCTGTAACTTAGAACTTTATTTGCTTTCGCATTAGAGTCACAGCCGAGGCCTCAGCGGCGTATATAGAGAAACGCCTAGCGGCTAATCGCTTATGCACGGCGGCTCCTTTTCCGGCAATAAAATTCAACTTAGCGTCGCGGCGTGCATTATATTAGAATCTCGCGTGGGTTTCGCGGGACGCTCATCATAGCCATAGCTCGATGTGCGCAGCTTTGCTGTTTGATCTCCGTGCGATCCATTCGGAAGCGGCTAATCGTAAAAGTCCTCTGAGATTGCCATTGTCCGATTCGGGTGAAATTAGCCATCGGTGATTTACGCTCGTTCTCGCTGCTCTCGCGCTAAGAGCGGGAGAAAGATCATAAATAAATTAGAAATCTCGGGTGGGTAGAGCGCAGTTAAAGATGCGCTATAAAGATTGCCTATTAGTTACCATTGCAAAGGAGCTGCGCGCGCGCAGGTGCGATTCTCAAGCTGGATTAGAGGCTTTATGTATCGTCCGATCAGAGGAATAAAAATACGATTCCGATGTGTGTGCGCGCGTTTTTTTCGCGAATGAAAAGAATATAATTGAGCGCGCGCGCGCGCGCCGTCGCAATTAACCATGCGTTTTCGTAGCGAGATGAAATCATTAAAGCACGTAACAATGCCGCATTTAAGTGGTATTCAGAATTTTGCTTAAAATATGTCAGATTCATCAAGGATAGCGGCTCCCTCGCCGTGGGCGAATCTGCTTTTTGAAATGCATGCAAACACAGGCGCATTCGCACGCATGTAAATCGCATTAACGGAAAAATGGAATACCCAGCAGGTGTGCGCGCTCACCGAATTCCCGCGCATAAATTAACGAGCGCGCTCGCACGTGCGCGCAATACGGCACGCAAAACTGATTTCAGGCGAATTTCCCGGAACGCTCGACTATATGGTCGCAAGCGCAAAAGCGGGGCCCGATTACGGGAGTGGAAAAAAGAAAGAGGAGAAAACGTCGGGGAGGGGGCAATTTGAGTTTAATTATTTAAATAAATGTGCGCCTCCGTGACGGTAGCGCGCGACGTTCGTTACGTGTGCCGACGAGGAGCCAGGCAAATGAGCGGCGCACGCAAGCGGCTTTGTGTGTGCATATGCACGGAGGCGCAGTCCCCCCTATTAGCATCGCGCGAGGAGTAGCGATCTTGGCTGAGGATAGCGCGAGTTGGCTCTCTCTGTGAGGAAGTCGCGCGGCGAGGAGAAGTTGACTTGTGGCAGAAAGTCGGTGAAGTTTGTCACGTAGATATGTGGGTTTAGGCGTGTGTTTTTGCTTGTATGTGCTGTATGTGTGTATATGGGTGTGTTATGTTTGTTTATGTGTGTGTGTCTAAGTGTGTTTTAATGTATAGAGATGAGTTTCAGAGAGATTTAATGATTTAATCATGATATTTGCAGAGAAAAGATTTTACAAAAGTAGAAGTACACAAAAAATATTGTTTGGAAATTGCAGATTACATGTTATTAATTATAGATCGATAATTATTGTGTATAATGTTTTATATTTTTTGTGCATTTTTATTTATCTAAAAAACTTTTTTTTGATACATTTTAACAATTTTCTTGATAAATTTCTGTAAGAAATACTTTAATTCTCAGTATTATTATGAGACTAAAAATATTTATCTATTTTTTGTAAACAATACTCTTCATGTCTAGATTTTACGAGTGCAATTAAGATAGTACATTTTTCCTACTATATATTTAAGATTTTAAATATTAATGTTTTAAAGGATAAAAAGTAACTTAACTACTTTGTTTTCTTTCAGTTTATACATAAAAAAGAAATACATATAATACTTTCATAAATTTTATTTCCATGAAACGCTCTTATTACAACAATTAATTAATTTAAAGTTTACATTAAAATCAATATGTGCAATAAGCAATTTATGTATTCGTTTAACAATGCTAAGAACGTTTTCATTACAAACGTATTACTATAATTAACACATTTAAATACATAAAAAAGAATAATTCACATCTTCAATACAGCTTTCATTCCTCATAAATAATTAATCCCCACATTCCATATTAATAAGTCCCCCTTCCCCCATTCAAACAAACAAGAAAACTACACATTTTCACAATAAATTTCTCCGACCGCAAGCAAATTTGCAAACCATCCGTAAACAAGAGGAAGACTCATCAACTTTCCCATCGAAACCACAGGCGAAAGCCACCACGTGACTACGTAAAAACCGAGAGTGCACACAGCAAAACCATATACCCACACAGACACGCGTGCGACGATGAAAATGATCGCAATGTCGATTCCAAGCGGCGAATATAAACGCACCTACAAATATATAACTCCAGCTCGCGTGCACTCACGCATCGATACGCAAGCCGTCTTCTCAGAATCGCGCGCTTGCCTATATATATTCTTATGAAGAACAAGACTTGAGTTTCGTATGATTATAACTCGGCGGCATATCGCGCGCAGTTTCACACTTCCACGGCCGTAATTGCCTCGGCTCTATATAAAATGATAACAAATTAAGCCGCTCCGGGCTGAATAATTCAGAGCCCCATCAAAGACGGCTCGCTCCATCATAATCGACGCGTGTGCTTCGAGTTTTCCATTTCGGCGCTTTCTTATAGAGCGCGCGCTGATGTTTTATTAGAATATATAAGCGAGAGAGCGCGAGAAACGCGCGTGCGGGATAATCGATGTGTGAAATGGGCATGCTGCGCGAGCGAGCGCCGAGAATAAATATTTATCATTTCGAGGGAAGATATGTAGAGGCGATGATTATTTATTAGGTAGTAGGGCTAATTGCCGCGCAATTATCTTTAATTTTAGCGCGCTCGCCGGCGAATGTAGGTTAAAAACAGACGATTAAATGTAAAAATAGAAAAGACTCGGCGGCCGGCTTCCTCTGAACTCGGCCGATTATTCCGCAAATCGTGCGCTTTAGATCTACTCATGCAAATGCCGAGCTTCGGGCTAAAGCGTTAACACAACGGGAGAAAATAGCGCGTAATTCAACACTTTCTTGACTTTCGTCACTTTTTCGTTCGATTCGTACGAGCAAAGAAGCGCGTTTCTTCATTTTCCGATGCGCCTCACGCGCCGGCATTAGGAGACTTTCCATCGCATTTGCATATGATGCCCACCTATAGGCTGGCTCCTCCTCTGCGCGCATATACCCACGCTTATATACGGATATGTATACATAGGATCGCGCGGCGCTTCTTGCATGTCGATACGTCCCCGTGGCTTGTCACAGCCGATTTCATAAGCATGCAACTGGCTCAATCGGGACATTAAGGCTCCGGTGAGCGTTTGTCGCGTCGATGAAATCGGGATTCTCAGCGGTGTCGGTGTGGATGGGTATAGACGCGCGAGTTGTTGATAAAGACGTAATTTCGAACTTTCGAACGGGGAGATGGTTTTTGTTTACGAATGTGGATAAGTGCTGGGATAATGAATTTTCTTTAATTGCTCGGTAGAAGAGTATAAGAGAGGAATAACGGAACGGAAATGATATTTAGTTTTTTTTTTTTCATGTTTGCTGAATGGTAATTATTCGCAGGTCTGAAGTTATTAAAAAAGAATAAGTTATTATATTAAGTTTATAAGATTTACACTTTTTATAATAATTAAACTTTACTTCAGCGAATCAATTACCTGAAATCATCGCAGATAATCTTTAATAAATCATTCCTAATGATCAATCAATCAATCAACGAATTTTCATAACATTAAGACATATCCAAAATTCTTCTAAAACAAATTACCAGCCATCCCAATAAATCCAAACAC
>UELX01000188.1:0-107711 GCA_900480035.1 Eupelmus urozonus | reverse complement strand
TTGGACTTGTTTAGACATTCTTCTTTTTTGCTTAGGTACTTCTTCTGTATACGTTGCATCACACATAATACAAGCTTTTTTTCCATTGTGAAAACTAAAATTTAATATATTACAATTAATTTCATTATTTAAGACAGTTAAAACAATTTACTAATAAATTATACTAACTAGTGACAGCAAGGATCAAAATCTCGAAAGTCCCTTTCCACAACTTTTGATCCAAACCTGCAAGATAATTAATTTTATTAAAAATAAAAAGTTATTAGAAATACTAAAAATTAAGTAATAAAAATGAAAAATATATTCTTACCTATACTGTTCTATATTTAAACATCTATTGGCATCAACACAGTCTCGAATACACACTACATTGTACAAAGTTGTATTTTTCTCAGTTAATGAATTGTAATATTCACTAGTAGTGAAAACATACTTGGGAGTATCATCACATTTGGCACCAAGATGCTAAAACAAAAGGAAAGCAAAATTACCAACAGCACTACACATAAAAAGCTAAAATAACCATTGCATTTCAGCATCAACAATACTTTCAAAACAAACACACTACCAATCAAAAATCGTCAAATCCTAGAACCCCAGCTCTCAAACTCTCCCTCTAACCATCCACAAATCTCTCACCAAATTAAACCCAATTATACAAATCAATAAGAAAACAGTTTGATAACAAACATCCTTCCAGCATCCGTCGCTTCCCCAAAAATCTCGGCCATTAGCCAGCCATCAACCTACCGTGACTATATTCCTGAGCGTCTGCGTCCTCTCCTGCTCAAATCCCAGGAAGCCAAAAGATTTCCGAGCGAACAAATTGAAATTAAGTGGCTCGTCATAATCGCTCTCCGAGCCGGAGCACCAACCCGCCATTTTTCCAAACGCCGAGCTAAGTCCGGTGGCGACAAACGCCGGAATGATGCTGATGCCTGGCTGGCTGGAGGGATGCCGGCCTGCGCGCTGCGCGCCTTTCACCGAATAAAGATCTCGGATTTCAAATCTTGTACTATGCGCGAATGCGACTCTGGCACGTTTGGCGGAGGGGTGGGGGTAAGACAGTTGGAAAGTTGGGTTGGTATTGTAGGTTTCTGATGTGAGTGGGTATGTAAATAATGTTGCGGGGATGGTTGGTTTTTGTTTGGTGTGTAGGTGAGGTGGGCACTGGGAGAGCTGGTTGATGAAGCTGGGATTATAGTTTAATGTGAATTGCTGAAAAAATGCCGCGTGTTATGATGAAGGGCGGACTTTGGCGAAATTCTGAAGTAAGTTTATGTATAACCTAAAAATTATTTACATAAATTATGGATTTGTTTTGACATCTTGATTAATGGTTTTTTAACTTTTGTAAAATTGTGCTTATTTTTAGGATGAAATTCTTAAAGCCGCAGTCATGAAATATGGCACAGAAAATTGGAATCGTGTATCTTCGCTTTTGCCTACAAAGAATGCATCTTTATGCAAAAGCAGATGGTTCCAGTGGCTTGAACCAAGAATCAAGAAGACAGAATGGAGTAGAGAGGAAGAGGAAAAATTATTGCATTTAGTTAAGATCATGCCTGCTCAGTGGAACACAATTGCTCCAATTGTAGGACGAACAGCAGTACAATGCTCAGAACACTATACATATTTGATTGATCAAGCATTAAAAAGGAAAGAAAATGAAAAACTGGATGAACCTATAAAATTAAAAGCTGGAGAAGTGGATCTATATCCTGAATCTAGACCAGCACAACCCGATCCTGTAGACATGGATGAAAATGGTTTGTACTTCAGTTTGTAGTTATTCTAGTAATTTATTAGTATAATAGATTTATTTTTTTTAATTAAATTATATATTTTTTGTAGAACTGGAAATGTTAGCAGCAGCTAGAGCAAGATTAGCTAACACACAAGGTAAAAAAGCCAAAAGAAAAGCACAGAAAAGATGTTTAGAAGAAGCTCATAGGCTTGCAATTTTACAAAAACAAAGAGAGCTGATAAAAGCTGGTATTTCAGATGTACAGATAAAAAAAAGATAACAAAAATTTCAATGCAGAAATTTTATTTTATAATCTGTTTAATCAAAGAAATATTCATATGAAATGTATGTTCATATTACTTATTTTATTTATTTCCGATTGAGTGTTGGATAAAGTTGACAGAAATTTTTTTAAAATAATGGAAGGAGTATAGTATTGATCATTGATTTATGTAATGAAGGTTTGTATTCTATATATTTAATTGATAATTGAATTTTGAAAAATTGAATTATTGAAAATATTTAATTTTTTTTAGAAGAATAATCATTAAACTACTTACAATCGTGCAAATGACAAAAAAAATTCTCAAATTTAATTTATGGAGTTATGAAGATTGAATCATTAAAATCAAGCATGAATAAGATGGTGTATTTATTCTTGTAATGATAGGTTTACAAGATTGAATTTTTAATTATTGCCTCATTAAATTTTATGAGAAGTTACAAAGAAATTTCAAGTTTAAATTATTAAAAATTATTAAAAAATGAAAAAGTGAATTAAAGAATGTTATAATTATGAAGATGTGAAATTTAAAATAAAATGCATCAATTCCAAAAACCATCGTATTTTATTTCACCTCCAAAACTATTGTAAATTTAAATTCTCTCCTCTCCGCGCGTAAACGTTCAACGAACAGACCTGTTCTCACACGCAGTCGCGGGATCGTCTGCGGTGATAGGCAAACCAATTACCTGAATCTAGCTAAGAGGTAAGTACATATACAGTAGTTCTGCCTTTTTACTCTCTGAACACAGCCGTTGAGTGCAGCTGTACTAGCGCAATTTAGCCGTGTGAATTTAGCTACTGGGTGCACTCTCAGGACCTATACGCTCTGAACTTAGCCGTCGGGGGCAGCTGTGGAATCATCGAATCCCAACGCTCCTCATGCCAATTTCATCTTCTGTCCTTTTCTCTCTCAGCGAGGTACGCTCTGAACTTAGCTACTGGGTGCACTCTCAGGACATATACGCTCTGAACTTAGCCGTCGGGGGCAGCTGTGGAATGATCGAATCCCAACGCTCCATGAGCCAATTTCATCTTCTGTCCTTTTCTCTCTCAGGGAAGTACGCTCTGAACTTGGCTGTTGGGTGCAGCTGTGGAAGGATCGAATCCCAACGCTTTGAAACCATTTCTTCTTCTGTCCTTTTCTCTCTCTCTCCGCGAGATTCGCTCTGAACTTGGCCGTTGGGTGCAGCTGTGGAAGGATCGAATCCCAACGCTCTCCTGCAAATTTCGCCATCTGTCCTTTTCTCGCTTCGGAGAGATACAAACACACAAAGCGATAAAGGTAAGGTAGGAATGACGCAAATTGACCGTCAATTACGGTATAAAAAACAATTTGAAAATCATATCAGCATTTTGAGGGTCGATCTGGAGGGCACGAATTTTTGAATTTTACTTGAGCCGTTAAACGTTCGATCAAGCTTTATAAGGATCTAATTTATGATAAGTGGAATGTGCCACTGCATTTTTTGCTTTAATTAATTATGAATAATTAATTGCTTAGTTAATTAATGTGTTTATAAGGAAGAACGTTAATTAATGTGGATATATTTTGCAAGTATGAATAAGAAAATAAATCGCATAAGCTAAGAATGCGTTTAATGAGTGATAATGAGCTAATTACTCATAAACTTAATCAACGCCGTTCAACAAAAACCGTAAAGAAAAAAAATAAAAAAAATAATCGAAAAATCATATCTCAACCCATCACCCTAAAAAAAACCAATCAATTTTCCAAAAACTCCCAAACCTTCTTCCCCAACCGCCCTCCTAACCATCTCCCCCGACCCTCCCGAATTCCAAAAATACCAGCTGCTGACCCGCCAAGCACGTGCGAAATTTCGGAGCAACACCACACAGATCCACGCACAAGGCGCGTTCGCCTCGACACCTCGTCACCTCCGCACGGTCACCTGACGCGTCAGCCAACCCAACCCTCCCCCCTCTCTCCCTCCCCTTGAAAAAAAGAGCGCGACAGCCGCTACACACAACGTACACATAACCGACGTAGTCCACTTGCGTATATACTCGCTCTCGTGTCTTTCCCCTCTCTCTCCCCCCTCCGTTGCGGGGCCATGATTCGTGAGGCGCGCGCGCGCGCGCGAGTTGAGAGACAGATCGCGCGCTGAGCGGCGGTGGCGTTGCGTGCGCGCGCGTTGTGAATAAAGGTGAAATCCGGCAAAAGCCGAGTAGTACTACACACGATCGCCGTCTGGCGAGGAGCGCGCGCGCGCGAGAGAGAGAGCGACACGTGCGGCGTTTTGCCCTCTGCGCCGAGAGCTCGTATATATAGAGGAGAAGAAGAGAGGGAGAGAGAGAGAGAGTGGGAGCCATATTTTTCCGATACACACAGAGAGAGAGAGAGACACGGACAGGCTACATACACGGAGAGACTCGCGCTTGTACGTATAGACAGCAGAGAGAGAGGAGAGAACGGCCATCCGGCGCGTCTACGCTCGAGTTGGAGCGAGACGGAGGATATAAGGTCGGAGTGGAGTGCGCTCAGCGCGGAGAGGGGGGGAAGTTGCGGCGCGGCGGCAAGAGAGAGAGAGAGAGATTCTCGGCAGCGAGACGGCGCAGTTTTGAAGAAAACGAGAGAGCCGAGGGATATAGGAGAGCGCGAGAGCCCCGCCGTCGTCGTCGTCGTCGTGTGTATTAACGAAGCGCTAAGCTAGTTCTCTCTGCCAGCGACTCGGTTTTTTTTCTATTTTACTTTTGCTTCAACGACCCGGCTCACGAGAGCTGGCTGCCAGTCTTGTATTACTACTGGCAGCGGTGTGTAGCAGTGTTGTAGCAGAGAGAGAGATATATATCATCGTCGGGAACGATGCAGCGGCGCGCTTTTTTACGCGCGGATATTCGGCCACGAAGAGGAGCGAGAGCCAGTGAATGAGAAAAAGGAGGACGACGAACGAGAGAGAGAGAGAGAAGCAGCGACAGCAGCAGCAGCAGAAGAGAGGAACGTTAGACATAGGCGCGAGAGTAGTGGCAAGAAGCAGCAGCAGCAGCAGCAGCAGCGAGCGGAGCCAGGTGTCCGTGTGTCCGTGTAGTATAGGTGCGTGTGTGTGAGTGTGTTCGTCTCTCGCGCGCGCTCTCGGCACTTTTTTGCTAGCCGCGGCGAGAGAGAGAGCGAGAAGAGCAGTATACAGTGAGCCGCCAGCAGCGTCTCATAACCTCGCGCCCTAAAAAAGCCGAGCAAGAGAGAGAGCCGCTAAGCGCGTTCGTCGAATATTTTTCCGAGGAGGAAGAGAGGCGAGAGCAGCGATTCGCGCCCGCCAGCGGGGCTAGCTCTGCCTTTTTTTTTGTTCTTCTTCTACTTGGTCTTCTTATAACCTAAAAATAGAGAAGACAGAGTGAGAGAGTGTGGGATTCTTATGTAGCTACTATATCGCGAGGCGCGCGTCAGTGCAGCTCCTCTCCGGGCTTTGGTGTTTGTCAGTGTGTTTTTTTTCCATCGATTTTTAATCTAACCTCGAAATACTAAGGAAGGGGGAGAGAGAGAGCGAGGGAAAGAAAGAGAGAGAGAGAGATGAAGTGCTTACATGTATGATCGATACGGAAAGTGTGTGTTTTTTTATATATATAATATGTAAAAATTAAATCTTGTTAAATGTCTCGATATGGTTTATCTCGGATGCTATTAGAAGAGGAAGATCCAAGAAGTGGCAGTGCGCGTTAAAGTGTTTTTTTGTTCGTATATATATATATATATATATATAAAATACCCGCGATAGTCCGTCGGTTTTTTGGGCTACACCGCCCTAGCCCCTCCAGCGGCTTTTTAGTTTTAATCCAAGGCTGCAGTCTCTCGGGTTGTCGTTTGTCGTGTACAGATATACATACGTGTCGTAGTCGCGCGGTGCGGTGCGGTGCGCGCTTTTGTACGTCAATGGGATTCGCGACCCGCGGCAGATCCTGCACTTATGCATCCGAAGAGCGATCGAGGCCGCTACGTATCAGGTGAGAATTTACGTTTTTTTTTTTTCAACCTTTTTGTTACTAGTCGTAAGGCTTGCTTTTTTGTATTACTGGTGAGTTATATAGTAGAGGTTTTCAAGTGTCGTCGTAATCTAACAAGTGGATATATAGGATGATTCTGAAGTCGCTTGTTTTAGTTGACTATTTAGGTGTTTGTTAGAGTTTAAGCACGTTTGGCAACGTTTATGAATGGGGTAGCAAAATTAGACTATGTAAACAAATAAAACGACTGCGATCATAGGCTCCGCGTAGAGGTATAGAGGTTAGGTTTCACTGCGCTCGCGACCGCAGACTTGCAGTAATTCGTATACGTATCCATAATGTGCATAGAATTGGGATTGGATTTCTTGACATTTGCAGTTATTAGGTTATATAAAAGTAATGATCAATTAATAAGATTAATGCTAATTTAATAGACATTTATGCTGATCATCTATGATAAAACATGTATTTACAAAAGGTGCTCCAGTTTTATATAATTACACATTTGGCCTTATTTACAGTTTTTTCATTGCTTCGGCTTATCTAATCGTTATATTTTACTTATATTATTATAATTATACTATCTTTAATTGTAAATATTAATTATTTCGGAATTTAATTTATTTTATTATTGAAATTCGTTACGTAATCGTCATATTTAACTGACATTCCTTTTGTTTGTAATCACATGACTTTTTAATTTTGATTTTTAACATTATTTACAAACAAGTTCATTGACCTCTCTCGTTCAAAACTTGTCACTCGCGCATACATTTTGTAAATAAACAAGATTCAGATTCATCCAGTGTATTCAATTTATTGATAAAAACCATGCAAGTTATTTTTAAACAAACCGCTATTAATGAGAATTTAAAAGTTTTCTTGCGACCGTTAGTTACTAACTTTAAAAATAAAGTTTCTCTTTGTGTGTAAACAAATATAGAACTTCAAAGACATTTTTAGTCCCGCTATTTTTAGCAAATATAAATCTAAGCTTTTAAACTTCGAAAGCCGTTTGATGCCACGAGAGCGAGTTTAATATTTCCGAATATTTCAAATCTTTCCCAGCGTGTTTTAAATAATTTTCAACGCAAATGAAAACACGTCGGTCACGCCTCGACTCAGCCGGCTCGCCGAGCGCATTAAAGTTTTATCATTTGTTTTTCAATTTCACGTGAAAAGATTCTAATTACCGATTGTTTTTCGAAAAGCAATAAACCACCGGCCGGTTTCCTCAAATAAATCGCGCATTGTCGCCGCGCCGGGAACAATCGTGTTTAATTTTCTTAACGAACATCGTTAAATTTATACCGCCGCGTTTTTACAACGTTCGCTCCTTCCTGGTTCCCTCCTGTTTTTTTCTTTTTTTTACATACAACATACATTTTTTATTGCTTCAAAAGCGTCCGAGGCCGCGCGCCGCAGTTTCGATCGGCGCGTTATAAAAAAAAAAAAAATAATAAAGAGGCGAGTTAAACGCCGCGAGTGGCCAGGATGTTATTGCGCGTTAATGACGATGATAATTCCGCGCGCTGATTGGAGAGGACAATCGGGCCGCTGATTAAATTCTAGGATAATAGTATATTGCGTAAGGTGAGAGAGAGAGAGAGAGAAAGAGTGAGTGAGTCTCGCGCATCATTTTGTCATTGTAGCATCGTAATTGCCAACTTTTCTCATTATTATTCCGGCTCTGTGTGCCGTGTATATCGTTATTATTACCACTATCGTTATTATTGTTATTACCTGCGCTTGCGCGCGCGTCGTTCTAACCGCGGTTTATTATTTGCATTGTGATTGCCGGCCGTCACGGCCGTTATGCTCTAAATTTTCCATTGTCTTTTGCAATTAATTAATCCTTTTGACAGAGCGCCGGTCATTATTATTTTCAATCTCCTTTGCCCGAGCCGCTGAGCTCTCCCCGTCCGAAATTAATAATTTGGCATTGAATACTCTTCATCGTGAATATTATATAATCTCATAGTTTTAACGTTAATATCGTAAATTCATCCAGTCGCCGGCGCGAGCTCGCCCTGTCTGGTGCTCGTGATGGAATGTAATAATTTTAATTAGAAATATTGAACTTTGCAGCGTGCATTAAATGAATAATGGAGCTTTGAAAATATATC
Organism: Eupelmus urozonus; assembly: GCA_900480035.1. NCBI lineage: Eukaryota > Metazoa > Arthropoda > Insecta > Hymenoptera > Eupelmidae > Eupelmus > Eupelmus urozonus. The sequence continues at coordinate 99,595 of UELX01000188.1, read as the reverse complement.
AAATTGATTTAATTGAATATGAAATTAATTTATTTTAACGTTACGATTATTACGTTAAATATTTGAACACCTGAATTTCCCGAGCATATTGTGTAAACTTGTTATGTCGAATTATTTGCATAAAATACAGTTCGCACAAGAAAAAAAATTCAAAAAGATTTTAATTATTTAATAATAGTTTGCTATTAAAAAAATATAGTTTTTCATCATTTTTATCTTTTTATTTCTGAAAAATAGCTCTGTATTTTTTGTTAATTAAAATAGAAACTAAAAACCAATTTTAGAGGTACAGAATAAAAGCATTACTCTGTGAGTCAAACCATTAGTATTTCAAAAATTTGGGTGCGGCCGTATCTCTGATCAGACTCAAAATTTTTCTTTTTAAAGATCATACCGAGGTTACGCCCGGTACCTTCACTTATTCTCTAACAAGATACATGGCAACGTAAAAGCTTTACTCAACTATTATTCAATACAAAAGTGCTCGCACATATAACATTAAATATTTTCAAAACAACTTATTATACAAACATCATTTCAAATAACATATTGAAATTTGTTTCATGTCAAACAGAGGATGCCGCAGGTGCTGTTAGCCTACGAGCTCCAGAGGCGGCAGTTCATGCCAGTGATGTCGGTGGCGAGGCAGCCTGCAGCCCTGCTGGACCTGGACCATGGCCGGCAAGCCTGAGCAGCCGGCCTCTCATTCAGGCCCCACCACGCTACAACAGCCCGTGCAACAGTTGTCGTCGCTCCCTCGGCCTCAACAGCAGCAGCAGCAGCAACAAAGCCTTCAGGATCAACAGGCCGCTCTGCAGAATAGCGTACTAGTCTACGTATCCGGTGACAATTTGGCCTACGCCAGCGCCATCGATCAGCAAAATGCTCTTGCCAGCTTCCAGCAGCAACAGCAGCAGCAGCATAATCAACAAAACCAAAATCAACAGCAGCAGCAGCAGCAGGATGCGTTCCTGCACCTGCCGCAGGTCTACAGCGACAAGTCGCAGATCCAGGCGGCCAACGCCTACATCCAGCAGCATCATCAGCAGAAGGACGCGGTTCATCAGCAGCACCACGCGGCGGCAGAGTTCATTCTGCCGGGGTCCGCTGGCGAGATAGACCCGCAGGAGCCACTGCGTAGCTCGTCGCGCGGCAGCTGCGACGAGGACTCGGGCCGGAGCCTCGGACCCGACGACGATGACCTCGTCGACGATGGCAGCTTCGTGGTGTCGCAGCTGGAGGCCGCCTGCGACGGCGACATCATCTACCAGGATGACGTGGTGGTCGGCGACGGCTCGGTCGATCCGGATGTCCTCCAGGACAAGGATCACCTCAAGCTGCTCAAGCTGTCCAAGGACATGCTCGACGGCTGCAACGGCTATGCGACGGTCAACGGGGGCAGCGGTGGCCTCTACACTACCGCAGCCTCGCTGGGCTTTCCTCTCGACGAGAAGAGCCTGGGTGCGTTCGCCGCGGCGGCGGCCGCGGAACTCGACTCGGCCTGCGACGCCAACGGCAATCACCAAGTTGCCTTCGTAAGGCAAAACGGCGCGGTAAGCGGCGGCGGGCTTACGCTCTATCCGAGCTCTGTGCTCTCGGACGATCAGCAGCAACAGGACGATCAGAGTCAGACGGGGGTTCTGAGCGACAGCGCTGCCTCGGTCGTCAGCGCCGGTCAGGTGATCAAGCTCGCCGAGAATGCAGCTTTTGCCAATCTGGGCAGCTGCGACTCGGTCAGGTCGGACACGGCAGAGTCGACGTGCAGCAGCCTCAGCAGCCACGAAAGCCAGGAGGTAGCGCTGCAGCAAGCCGCGAACTTTGTCGCCGCGCAGCAGGCTGTGCGGGATAGTGTCCAGCAGCAGCAGCAACAAGTTTTGGGGGTGCATCAGGTGCTCGGTGACGCTATGAACGGTTCTGGTGCTTGTGGTTCGGTGCAACAGCAGCAGCAGCTGCAAATGCAGCACCAACAGCCGCAGACGCAGCTGAAGCCTGATCAGCAGGAGCAACAGCAGCAGGAGAGCATCGCGGTGCCGCAAGGCTGGAAGAGGATCTGCACCAATGGCGTCATCATATATATCAGGTAAAATTTTATTGCTTATTGTCAATATTAAAAAAAATTTTTTTTGCTGAAACGAAATTTTAATATTATATTGATATGACATTTCAAGAGGAAAATGTTACAATATTATGTTATTTATATAAATTTAAAGGTCATCTTTACATAATAAATTTATTCAACTGAATAAATACTATTTACAATGTTCTGCAGCAAGTAAATTGAGATGATAAATAAATTGAGATAACAAAGTATTGACAGACGTATAAGCATCCATATTTATTTAGAATATTCTTTAGATAATTAATTATCACGCAACCGCTAAATTTATTCAATGATTCAGTGCTTGTTATTATGATTTTTCTTTATAATATCCCTCAATGTTATTTTTATCAATAATGTAATATGTTATACATGCTTTTTCCTCTTATGAATACACGCATTTATTTATAAAAAAAAAAATGTTGAATTGTCTCTGGAAATGCATATTATTATTACGTTTCAGCCTATAACTGTTTATACAATATAATACATATAAAATAAATAGATTCCAACTATCATATCTATACTCATATCGGTATTGGTTTTTCAATAAACCAGAAAAAATAAAGACCTCGCAAAAAACGGCTCCCTCTTTCGCTTGTTTGTAAGCGAATGCAAAAACGTTGCGGGGGTCGGTGAGTGTAGCGTTAACCAAAGGCGCAGGCAACCGGTACAATGTTTATTTGTTGAGACGTAACGCGACACAGGCCGAAGGCGTATTTACCAAAGCTACTTAATCGAAGCATAAACCGAAAGCCCTCGCGCGCAGTTTTATTTTCAAGCATCGCGCCGCAGCCGCGTATCGCGTTTTCTTTTCTCTTCTCCCCTCGAGAGTCTCGAAATACCGTGCACAAAGGGGAAAGAAAGCGAAAAAAAATGACGGGCCGCTCGGAGAAAGAGCGAGCGCCATAAATTAGTTGAAACGCGCACGTTGAATTCGGATTTCTCTCGTTGCTCTGGAGATTGAAATATCACATTCGCCGGCGCGGCCTCGATTGCGTCATAAAGATTATACCTTTTTTTTCTTCTCTCGTTGTATATCGAGGCGCGCGCAAGAGAGCGCACAGCGGTCTCTTAAGTAAGGAGGAAAAAAGGAGGAGAGATAAAGCGACTTTGACGAAATGTACGAGGCTAAGGTTTTTTTTCTCTCGCGAGCGTTAGCCGAGTGAGAGAACGGCTATTCGAACTTGTTATTTTGATTGCACAATCAATTTCGTGTAACTAGAACTTTAGCTGCTCGTGTTAGCTACACTGCGTTGCGAGATACGTTAATTTCGTTCGGTGATTTTATTTGGTCGGTCTAGATGGCTGATGGCAAGTGGCTGTTAAATATACATCCATTATAGAGCCACTTTTTAAAATGAGGTTGCCACTGGTGTTGTTTTATTTATAATAGGGTATCAATTTTTGTTTGTAAGAGAGAAAATATTATTGTGGAATTAATTTATTTTTTGTTCCGCTTAAATATCCTTTACATTTCTTAGAGTTAACTATCTAGATATTTTTTCAATGTTTTTTTTTAAGTGTATTTATATATCTACTGGATACATTTTGGCTCTTTCCATTGAGGACAACGAACGATAGACTTCAATGTTTTCAATTAACATTCACATTTAAATAAATCCATCACACCGGATATCACTAAAATTCAAACACTCGCCACACGGCATTAATTAAAAACTCTACTAGTAAACCAACCCGCATTCAACCGTATCACTTCCAATACTCTTTCACTTCGCACCCTCTCACATGTCTCCGCAGTCAAAGAAAAAAAATCCGTGCACACCAGCAAGCCATCCAGCCCTGGACACAGCCACGTGCGACCGAAGAAAAAAGCCAGCTGGGGCTCTAATTGACGGTGAAACAAGTATAAACGAAAGGCCGTCAAGCAAAGATAAAGGCCCGCTCGACCCTCGAAAAGTTGCGAGCCTCCAGAATGAATGATACAGCCGGCCAACGGCGGCAGCGCGGTAATTAATTAGCGGCCCTTTCCCTCTCTCGATTCGCCGCTCATTTCGCGGTTTTTCACGCTTGCCCTTTTGCGCGCGGGAGCTAGATAGAGCGCGTAATGCGCGCCGTCTGGTCTGGCCTTCGCGCTCGTTTGTTCAAGGCCCCGATTCGGCATTGTTTTACGGCGGTGTATTTAATGACGTTTGCTCGGCAGATTATGACAGAGTCGGGCCTGTGTGTGAGCTCTGGAAATTAAACAGCGCTTTGCGTGGGGCTCGATCGGGATTTGATTGGGTTATGGCTGAGTAAACGCGTAGGCGAGTTTCGCCCATTGTCTGCTGTATTATAGAGATGTGTGCACACGCAGACTCGTTTTGACGCGGCGGAGAGATGATCGCTGCTTAACGGAGCTGATTGAAGGCATGATAAAATATGGTTGTAAAATGAATTTTTTTGAAAGAAATTAAAAGTCGCTGTTGGTGAAGTAGAAACTTTGGTTTGAAAACAGTTTTTAGAAAGCTAAAGACCGAAAGCCGACGAAAAATTCCAGCCGAACACGCAAGTATAGTTTTTTCTTCGTTCCTCCATTTATTTCAGGCCACCTATTTATTTTCCATCTGTATGAAGAAAAAAACGCCTCTAGTCAATATATGAGAACCCAGCCACGGCGAATTATTCATGAGCGGCAGAGCGCCGCATCCGCAATACAAAACGCTTCATTTCGAATAACAATCGTAAACCCTCATTAGACTACCAAAAACAAAAACCTTCCTCCTCCCTCCCCTTTCTCGCTAATCTCCAAGTCAAACAAAAAGATCGATACAAACAAGCTCTCTAACGCTAATCACTCCGCGCTTTTCCGAACGTTGTTTAATATGAGGAAATCTTTAGTTTTTGAAGTACCAAAATAAATATTTTGTAGTTTCAAAAAATTATTTTCGATGTATACACTTTATTTTTTTGTAACTTTGTTTTGTATTAGATTGCATATATATATGAATAAAATTATCATTAAATCCATTTTTAAGAAGAAATATAAAAATATTGTAATCAGTTTTATTTTAAGAAATTTTTTTATCTTAAATTCGAGTTCTCGCATTCGCTTAATTTAAAATATTATAAGACATAATAGTATAAGAGAAGAGAGAAATCTTATCGTCTACGATACGCTTAAACTAAATAGACGATATAAACTTCAATTTAAGTCTACATTCGTTCAAAATGAATACTTAAAGTTTGAGTTCTACTGATTAAAAATAAATTTTCATATCTTTTAGCGCCCTCAAATCTATTGAAAAATGAGATTTTTCGCGATATTTTTTTACACCGAATTCATACAATATAAAAATGTAATTATCGAAAAAGATTAACTCAAGATACTTTTCTATTGCCCTAACGCATTTATTAACATCCTTCGACCTCAGAAAAAGATACAATCGGTCCATAAGCCCTAGCTTTAAAAAAACTTTCGCGATTCCGGAAGTCCTGAAAGTGCATTTTTCCAAAGATTTCGTCACATACAAGCTGTGTATATACACAAGAGAATCCAAGCCGTCGACTTTCTCAAAGACGAGCGCGCGCGCGCGCGCGCACGAGCAGAGACACACGCTTTCACTTTCGCTGGGCGTCAGGTCATCGAACCCCCTCGCTTTTTCGGGAGGGGGACATCACGCGGATTTTCCCAGAGGCTCTTCCGGGGGAAAGAGAAAGAAAGAGAGAAGACACATCTGGGGAGGAACGCGCCGCGTCCTTGAGAGGATGAGCGAGCTACTCGTCTTGAGCTCGCCTTGGCAGTGTCGTAAAACCTTTTTTTATGGCCCGGAGAGAGTCGGGGACACGTTTTGCAGCGTCTGAGGAGAAAAATAAGCGGGGGTTACGGCTGGGCTGGGATACTGTTTAAATTAAAATCGCTGGAGCTGCTCGGGATGAGTTTGTCTGTTTTACAGAGGGACTGGAGAAAATTAAGTTTGGGAGGGAAAAAGATTGCGAGTTGAGATTTTGACGATGATGATTGAGTCGGAGTTTTTGGTGAGAGAAGTGGAGGCTGATATTTTCGGTTTTAAATTCATTAAAATTCATATCGATATTGACGGCTATAAATCAGCCTCGCGAAATCCTGTGGAGAGTTAATTATTTAAATACAATTATTTTAATAATATAGTTATTTCAAGCCGTACGTGGCGATCGCATGAATTTATCATTTTGAATGTTATGAATTATGCCAAGTAATTTTAATAAATTAGACTGTATTATTATCCAATTAGCTTTTTGGTTTATAATGAAAACATGATTTTTTTTTAAGTAGTAAAGGGGATTCATTAGCATTAATAGCTACCGCGGAATTTCAGAAATAACTCTTCGAATGGCTTTGTCGAAATTAAATTAGTATCGTCATAAATGAGGCACATTTCCAAACCTCCCGTTACGTAATACCGTCTAGACATCTGATATAATATTTCACTGACAATCAAAACATCTAATAAAAACTATCATGATAAACTAAAAATTACACGCGTGTTTTTTAAAATAAACAAAAATAAATTTTAAAATGATTACAGATATATTAGTTGGTTAACCAACTTTTTTGTTGAATAGTAAACGATAAAATTAAAATCCTGAGATACCTACAACCATATAAAAAATTATTGTTGGCATAAAAATTCAAAACTATGTAACTTATACTTTTGTATTGGAAAATCAACTATAATATGTCCTATTATTGCGCAATCCCCTGCGCAGCAGACAAAGAGACAAAGTTTGCCATTCAGTAGAGCATAAAATATCGTTCGTAATTAACAAATAACTAATTCTCTGGCTTCGGACTTGTTATCTTCCGTGCTATAAATATATTTTGAAAACTAAGTTTAATCCCCAATAAAATTTTATCTACGTTGTTAAGATTAGGCAAGATAAATTTCACGAGATTGCGCAATAGCGTGAAAGGCAGACGATAAATTTGAATAGACGACATCGCACTTCATTCACAACAGGCAACTTTCATCCAAACTAAGCCTCCCTTCAAAACAAAAATAAAATTTTCCAAACAAAAAAAAATCACCTACAAATACCAAAACACATAATAATCCCCCCTCTAAAAAAAAAAACGATAAAATCCTGCGCCCGCAAAAACAAGCTTAGAAAATCCCTCTAAACCCTCTCGCTTTATCATCCGATCAAAATGCCAAACTGTAATCGTAATCGTCGGCCGGCAAAACGAAAGCGCGTGCGCGCAATTTGCGCAGCTAAAACCAGTGCCACGCGCGCGTTTACATCGAGTGCGCGCCGCGCGTTTCGGATGTGACCTTGAACGGGTACATGCGATTATCCGGGCGCGCGCGCGCACTCGCACCCCCCCGAAATAGGGGGGAGGGCTTTCCCATATTTCGTGAGTCACACGTATATACGCCGCGGGCGCGCGGCTATTTATAGGCGCAGGGCTGTTGCCGCTCGCTTTTTTTCGGTGGAAATAGGAAGTGATACGGATATTTTTTGTGGGTGGCTCGGTTGGGTTATTGAATAGACGAATTTTCGGGCGTTAATTAAGGACGGCGGTGTGTGTTCTAAATTTAAAATTGCTTTTTTAATTGGAGATCTAACCTGATAAGGTGATTACTTGACGCTGACGAAATAATCGGATACGGCTGTTTAAAAATATAGTATCAATGAAAAAAGTGGCTAATGGAAAATGAGCTTTCGAAAACGAATTACAAAGTAGGAAATTCGCTCATTTACCGCGCGGCGATGGAATCTGCGATACCGGCTGAAAATAAAAGCTCGCCGCGCGCCCCACGGCCGAGCCGGACAAATTAAATCTCCATCCGAGGCGAAGAAGATGAATGCGAGGGCTTTAACTCGCGCTCGGGCTTTTAAGAAATCTTGCGGAAAGTCAGAAGTTAATTAGAACTCGGCTCTGCTCTCTCGCTGCGCGCCTCTCTCGCCTCGCTGGATTCGCCCCGGTTATTGGCTTCATTCGATTTAAACCCGCGGCTCTCCGCGCGGGCTACACTCCGATGTTTAATTGCTTTAACAATATCAATTTATTTTTATTAATGGATTTTCATTATGCGCGCGTGAATTATTTAATTTGCACGATTAATGGGCTTTTACAAGCGAAAGTGGCGGGATGGCGGGATGTTTATCGATTGCATTAGCGATGCGTAATCTATATTAATGCGGTGTAATGTCGACGCATTCGTGATGGGAAGATTCAGTCCCACCTGTTGTTGTTGCATTTCCTTACGTTTGGGAATTCCCCCAAAACTGGCAGGATCAAAATAAGCGTGAATAATCTGGGATTTACGGGCGTCTGGGTTAGTCGAGCCTACTCGGGTTGCAGGCACGTGACTTCTTACACGAAAGTTGTTTGATTAAGCATTTTCGAAAGATCCGGAGATAAGCGAAAGACGATACGCTTCATCTAGGTTAATGATTCCGGCCTTCTGGAGGAGTTGGCAGGAGTTTTAAAGATCGAAGTTCGGTTTATGATTTTTTGCTGGCAATCTTGACAAGTTATTCCAAGTGCCAGGGTAAATTTAGTTTTGAAATGGTTAGTAAAGAGCGGAATCGTTTTCCCAAGTTTCGAAGTTAATACAGGCAATAAAGATTTGTAGTGTAAAGTAGACAATATTGATTTTCTCGTTAAAAGTACATAAGATTTAAAACACGTTATAAAAGCATCATAAAATTTTAACTTTGAAAGCTGCCTTGATTACACGAACACGCAACATTAAAAGCCGTATTCCCTTCAATCCGACAAAAACGCAAAAATTTCACTAAAACCCAAGCTTTCTAAAAAAATACCGTCGAAATTACAAAACACCGCGTTCGACCTAAAACAAACACTCACTTCCCGTATAATTAAACTCCGGCAAAGTAGCGCATTCACGTCCCCTCGAAAGCCGAAATGATTACTCAAGCGTGGATTAATTCACCTCTCTTTCTCTCTCGCCCAATACCCGCACTCGATCGCACCAATCGCGCTCGCGCTAATAGCGAAAATAATAATGACTCGCTCTTCCTCTCTCTCTCTCTTCTGGCCGATGATTCCGCAATATCCGTTTTTAATTCGGCGAATCAACGCTCGCACTCGAAGCAGAGCCGATCGATCCCGTATACCCACACTTAACGATACTCTAGCAGCCACCCTCGACGCGTTTTTTCAACAACGAGCAGCCGAAAGTCAATAAAACGCAATTTCGCATTTTACGAGTGCGCGCGCGAAAAAAGAGGCCGAGAGAGCGATTTTAATTTTTTTTTTTTTTCAGTGTCCTCGAAAAGCCTCGTGGCCGTCGGTTCGATTCGATATCTCATTGTTTTGAGAGAGAGCGTGGAAGGTGGGGGACGCGGACGAGTGGGCTTTAAAAATATACGAGCGCGCGGAAAATTTCGGCGATGGCTCGAAAAGCCAGCTTGTGCCGCATATCAGTCGGAAGGGTGGAGGCGTGATGGGCGCTGATCAAGAATGTATAGGGAGGTGTTCGATGGGCTCTGTTTTTCGGGTGGAGTTGAAACGTTTTTCCGTTTGAGAGGAGGCTGGGAGTTTTTAGCGATGTATTAGTGACTTTTTTAAAGTAATGGATGAATGGATTGAAAAGGATAAAAAATTTGAAACTGTTTGGAAAAGCGGTAATACATAACTGAGAGAGTAAAAAGCTAGTTATATTAAAGTCATTTTGTTCAATATGAAATATCGACAGTTGCGCCTCGGAAGTACTCGGGTGTCAAAGTTGTCTGAACACTTTTTAAATAAACTTTGGAGTTGCTGAAGAGCAAACTTTCAGTATTTCAAAAAGTGAAAAAAAGTTTAGGAAACGAAAAACTTTTTGGAACATCTTTTTCTCACGAGCAAAGTGCTTTAAATCATGAAGTTCATCTCTGACAAGCCAAGTTATGAAAAAGGCCATCAAATCGTTCTGAAAAATAAAATAACTTTTTTTCTTCAACTTTTATTCTTACAACCGAATTCAACAAGTAAAAAATATGCTGAAATTCCGGGCGAAACTAAATTATTCGGAGCAAAAACTAGCAAAGTACTCATAAAAGTTCAATAACAGCGCGCCTCCTCCGCAGAAAGCTCTCGAATAAAATTCTTTTAAAAATTCAGCCCGCGAGAGACGAAGAAATCCGAAAGTCAGCGGAAATTCGACGTACGCGAAGAGAGAGTAGTAGCAGCACGCGAAGAGGGTAGAAGCAGGCGGAAAATTTTGCGAAATTCGCCGAGTGACGAGACGGCGACGACGGCATGAATGTAAAAGAGCGAGCGAGAGAGAAGCGAGCGCAAAGTGCACAGTATGCGGGGCCTGGAGAATAAAATGGGTTTATGAAAGAGAGAAAGAAATGGGGGAGAAAGAAAACATATTTCTGCGTCGCTGTTTTCGGAGGATGAAAAGTGGCTTATTCACGGAAATGCGTATCAAATTTCGTTTACAGCGCCCCCCCCCCACCCTACCCAGCTCCGCGCGTCTGTCGAATGAAATTTTTTATACCCCGCGTTTTTCAAATGCGTGTTTGCATTGTCATTGATGTCGCGATGAAAGCGCAAATTTGTAATGTGTTCTTTTTGAGGAGAACATTTTAATACACCCGCCGGAAAATTGCGTTATACACTTTGAAACGTGGCAATTTTAAAAGGGCACGGTTTTTTATTATTCACTTTTGCAGAGAATTTTTCATTTTAAAACTGTTATCTTGTTTTAAAAAAATATTTAAAATTTTCAGCGCTCTATAAGAGATTGTTTACATAAAAAAATTCAATTACAAAAAATTTCATTTTTAAAAAGCAATAATAAAAAAAAGTTGTGTACACTCGAAAACTTTTCAATTTCAACTTTACAGTCATCTCAATCAAAAAGCAAAATGTTATCAAAGCTGCAACATCGAGTAGCAAAACGAAATCGATACGCGCAGCCCACTTTCGATCGCCGCATATAAAACGCAATGAAAATCCCGGGTCGACCTTTTACCCACGTCATAAAACTCATTAAAAAAGGGAATCGCCTCTGCGGCGTGCAAAGGCTCGCCAGAAGGATAATAATAACTGCAAAAAAGCTCTCCCTCTCTCGCCCTGCGCGCGAAAATTAAATTTCCCCAGTTAGCACAAAGACTCTTCCGCCCCTTCCCCCCCTCCCGTGACTTTCGATCCCGGCGCACCGACCATTACAGAAAAACGAACTGCACATACACACGCATACGTGTAGCCTAGGCGCGGGAGGAGAAGAGAGTGAAAAGAAAACAAAAAGCTGGAGAAATGAAGTGCGCAGGCGTTTATCGGACTGGCGCGCAGCAGCAGCAGCAGCAGCGCTCTCTTTTATGCCCCTTCCACTCTTGAACTTTCCGGGTGAGGTTTGCGGGGGGTGAGAGAGAGAGAGAGAGAGAGAGTCGGGCGCCACTCTCCTCTTTTGACTCGGGGAAATTTTTTTAGAGTGCGGTTTTTAGTTTTTAGACGCTCGTCTACGAGTGGCCCCGGCGCGTTTTAGATTAATGGAGAGACGAGACGAGCTGTCTTTTTTTTGTCGCGCGAAATTGTTTTGAGGAGAATGGGATCCTTGGGTGCAAGGTTATGTTGCACACTCGCTGCTGCATTACTGTAATTGCAGTAAGGCTTTTTTTATGACTCTTGATGCTTTTTTGAAAAGCTTGTTAAAAAATTTTAAACTTGCCTTCAAGGCCCTTGCCTTATTTAAATCTTACAGGATCTTTGAAAATGCGCGAACAAAAGAACAAGTTGTAAAACCGAAAAAGAAAAGTCTCGGTAACCAAACGTCCTCCTAAAAACCCTCTTCAATAACATTAAAAACCATTCAGCGCGAAATGAAAATTAACCCAGCGGTCGAGGCACTTGAAACTCAAGCCACCCCGCGCGCAAGCTCACCCAATAATCCAACCGGCGCATCAGACGTCGTGTTCCGCGCCCTATCCGCCGCAAAAAGCCCGCTCGCGCCCCGCAAGCGCAAAAAAGCATCGGCCGCTCGAATAAAAAAAAAGAGAAGAAAAAAAAATGCAATCGAGAGTACAGCGCGCTTGCTCTCGCGACGATAACGACGCGCAGATATAACCTTCTCTCCCTCTCGAATTCGCCCCCCCCCCTGCACCCCACCTCGTTATATTGCGCAGAGAGCGAGCTGCTACTCGCGCGATCAATATCAACTGCCGCCACCGCCGAATTCGCTCTGTCTCTGTCTCTCCACGACATTGTGTCGCGGCGTCACCGCGTCTCTCTCTCTCTTTCTCTCGTGCAGAGAGAGAGAGTGTGTGTGTATACAGTTGCAGCCGGCGGCGCGCCGATGCAAGCCCGGATTTCTCCGCAGCTGGTGGGGGTGGCGCGAGGAGCGGGGGTAGATGCGCGCGAGCGCTGTTGTCTGTTTGTCTGCTCTGTCTTGCGCTGCTGCTGCCGCGCTGGAGTTTCTTTTTCGAGGCTGCGGGTTAGAGCGAGGCGAGACTTTTAGCCCCCTTTTGCAGTGTGGAGGGGTGAAAGAGTTGGCGAGGAAAAGGTGCGAGGGAGAGGGCTGGGGGCTTGTTGTGGGTATTACTGGATTGTTGGCAGGTTCTTGAGGTAGGGTTGGGGGTGGGGATTGCGGGTTTTTTTTTTAGTTGTTGCGTTTTGAATTGGATGATAATGCCAAGTTTTGTTGGGGTTATAGGTTGTTTGAGATTTTTTAGGTTAGATTATTTCGATATGAATTTAAGAGAGTAAGTTTTTATGAGTTTAAACTTGTTTGAATGACACTAAAATTATAAATGTAGTCACAAGCAAGTTTGAGCTTAATTACATTCATCAACGTGAATGTGTACACAAGGTGCCTTAAAAATTTTAACATTTTCGCCAAGTACATAAAAACGGTCCTTCTACTTTTAGGCACTTTTTAAAACTTTCTTGAAGTAGATAAACATTTTTAAATGCCAGCGCTATCTGACAAAATAACTTTTGAAATATTTTGAAACTATACTCGACCGTCGCGTACGCTTTTATTTTGTAGGAAGGTGACAATGCAGCGGCACGCGGTCCGATAAGATTTTTAAATTTTTTAACTCTATTCTTGTGCAGCGACGTTATACGAGTGTAGTAGTATAGAGCGGGCCTTTGTGTTTTATTTTCGAACTTTTTCGCTTTGACGCTTTCGGAAAAACTTTTGTTTGGTTTTGGTTTTTTCTGTCTTTTCGTTTTAATTTATGTATGACGTACGTATACGGGAAAGTCAATATTGGTCGGGGGGATTTTTTTTTATACCGATGCACGACGTATTGACTTGTAAATGAAACGCGCGCATTTTTTGTTTACCATTCCCGTTTTTCATGTATAACGTTGACGCGAGTATAAAGGAATTTCGGATTTCAACAGGAGTTTCGTTTTATAAATTTTGTATGACACGGCCCGAGCGATAATAAAAATGCAAATTTTTTATGCAACTTTTTAGCTCCTCGGCAATTTGTAGATTCCATAGTTTTTTGCTTGACAGCATACGTATTTTTAAACAATCGTGTTCAGTATCCTGAGAGTGTTTTTATAAAAAATTATTTGTTTCATAAGTAATTGAGAGCAATTTTTAGTCAACTTTTAATAAATTAAGTACAGTAATTTAAAATTAAATTAGCACAATTTTTAACGCTTTATTGACTTGAAACAAAAATCTGAAAAATAATGCTAGATTATATATTTTAACAGCATTTTAAAATTAAATTAACCGAATTTTGTACGCTAACCTAAAAAAAAAAATTGAAATATAATACTACATAACATATTTTATCAACAATTCCACTGTAACATTACACAAAACTACCTTTATCCCAAACCTTACAAATCTCAACAAAGGTCAGCCCAATCCCAATAGAAACTCCGCTCCTTTTCCCGGCTTGATTTAACTTTCCATCAGAATAAAAAAAAGCTAAATAATAATCCCACTTTTCCATTAGCCCGCAAAGCCCTCCCGAGCCAAGCCGAAGTATCCTCCCGAAGCTCTCCGCGGAAAAAGCGCGCTAATCCGAGTTCAATATCGGCTTCCAGATTAACGTCCGCAAAGTACATACATCGGCGCCGGCGCAAAGCGAAAGAAAAAGCCAACTGCCGCTATCAAAGATACACCTCCTGGCCAAGGACGACGCGAGGCTCAGCCGCAGACCGGCAGTTATCTTTCTCCCAAACTAATTACCCTCGTGTCTCTCTCGCTCTCTCTCCAGCCCTCGACGCGCGCTTGTCTGTCGTCGTTCGCTCAGCCGCTAATTATAACCGTCAGCGTAATTATTAATGAGAGCACAAACGATCGTATTACTTGCTTCCGCGCGTAATTAGAGTCGACGACCGTTCTCCTCTCCTCCCCTATATACGCTCGATGAACGAATCACGTCGCTTAGGCCTGCGCGTCGCGCCAGTCTCTCGCTCTCCGATATGACGCGCGCGTATACTCACGTCTCGTCGTGTGTTGGGAGAGCTCGAGAGCGATGCAGGATACGGCGGAGGCGATGATATTTAGTCGCTTGTCGGTGGAAATTGCCGGGGGGAGCCCTTTTCTTGAGGCCGAGGCCTTTTAATAAGCCGCGCGAGAGGGAGTTTATTAAAAAGGGAAAATTGTTATGATGCCTTGGGAGAGATTGTCTTGGGGTAGTCTCGAGTGCTTGTAAGTTTTGATGGCTCAAGGATTCGTAGTTCTTGCGCGCGCGGGATAACGCGTAATTGGGGGGCTTGGGTAATGAACGAGTTTAATTTGCGCTTGCTTGCGGTATTTTTTGTGCCCCGATCGCTTCTTGCGGGTGCTTGTAGTAATTAGTATTTTGTGATAAGTTAAATACTTGGTTTGTAATTTTATAAGCTCGGGGAAGCGATGGGCTAAGAGATCAGTTCCGGTTTTTATAGTGACACTTGGTGAAAATGAAACTGAAATTAAAATGATACTAAATTATTATTTAGTACCAACGTCCCTCCGCAATTTTTGCAACTTAATCACCTACAATGTATATAACTCTTTCCTGATTAAAGCGCCTGCAGCCGGGACTAATTGATAAAAGCAGTAATAAAGCGCCGAATCGGCCATCGAATAAATCAAGTCGCTAAATGACGAGGCAACAGTGGCGGTAATTGGTCCATCCCTTCGGTCTCTCCCTACCACAGTAGCGCTCCTTCAGCGATCATAGGTACACACATACGATCATCGCTTCGTATTCCGCACGTATAGAGCGCCTGTAGGCACTGTACGGTATAGTTAAGCAGCCTGTAGGGTCTCTCTTACTCACTAGTATTTGTCTGTTCTTTGTATCAAATTGAACATGTGCGCCTATGTGTGCGCTGAATTTTCTCCGGGGTATACACACCGGCTCGAGGGGTTGCGGTCCAATGAGCCAGCCAGTAATGTCCGAGTCGCCGTCAGTGAAACACGTTTTTCTAAGAGCTGCCAAGGTGTAGGCTGTTTGTCAGTTTTATTAGACTTCTTGTTTTTGGTTAATTGATAAGGATCATGGGGCTCGATTGGTGCGATGTGTAAGGTGAGGAAATGATAATTTATCGCGTGAGTTTAAGTAGTGGATCAGGTGTATTGGTAATTACATTAAGTTTTTAATTATGTTATATTATTTACAAAGTCCAAATATTTAAATCGGATTTTTTAAATACCATTGCTGCGTATTATCGATAAAAATAATTTAATTGATTTATATTAATTGATTTATTTTAATTCGATTTAATTAGTTTTAAATTATTCAATACTATTAAAAAATCAACAATTTCGAACTATAAATCAACTTATTATTTTGGTAATATTGTAAAATTTTAATTTTTTTCAATTAATATATTATGTATAAAATAAAATATTTTTTCAATTAATACCGCCATAAGTTGATTACGTTATTTATTATGTATCATAACAACTGTTGTTTATTTTGTTTTACAAACAGCTATACAGTTTCTAGATAAATGTGGTCAATCGGTGTATTTGCCTGATAGATGGATAGGTAGATAGATAGCCTACTATAACTTTATTAAATATTGAGCACGTATGTAACGTCTTAAGTACACAGTTCTCATAGAACATTAGTAGAAGTACAAGATATAATGAAAACCTCTTTATTCAATCTTTTTAAATTTAAGTAATATTAACAAAATTTTTTATAAACATCATTATTAAATTATTTCAAAAAAATCTTTTATTCGATAAATTGGATAAAATTATTATTGATAAAATGGCAGTTGTTAAAAATTTTTTTATTCAATTAATATAATAGTAATTATTAATTACTTAAATCTTAACAATATTCAAAACAATTATAAAGAAAATAATATTTTTCATACCACTCTAACCTTAAAATAACGTCTTTGATTTGATACTCGTGTATAAGTTGATTTTTATCTCCCATTTGAAAAATAGATCAATATTTAATTTTAATCAAATGATTAATCGTAAAATGATAATTTATTAAAATAACACAAAAAAGAAACATAAAAACCCAAAGCATTTTTAATGCTTATAGCCAGCTCTCAACTTCCCTGCAATTATGAAAATCGGCGAAATAAAATGCGCCCAATCCAAAAGCACTCAATATCTACAACGTGACAAAACTCGATAAACAAACATCTGGCCTGGCCGACCCCAGCGCGAAATAAAAACCTGATTTCGTACCTCCCTACACTCCCATAAAAGCTTTTCACATATGTGTACACAGCGTATATACATAATAATACAGTGCAGAAGGCCGGGAGCAAGCCAGCCATAAAATAAGCTTAGATAAAGACCCCCGGCGCACATGCACACCCAGGCATCAGAAAATCGCCGGGCGCGCGCGCAAGGGAGAGAGAAAAAAAGAGAGAAACCGGAGCTAGGGGACTTATGTATTTGGCCCAATAGTTGAAATAATTGCGATCGGCCCACGTGTCGGTATAAACACGCTCGCGCGTCCATCCATCCGTTCGCGCTTGGCCAAAGAAGCGTAAGGTCACGCCGAGCGGTCCCATTGTTCGGGCTTTGATTAGCGCGCGAGAGAGCGCGAAAGCGGCTCATGTAATATCGGCCCCGGCTGCTGCAGCTTGATGAATATGCGCGCGCGTCGACGAGACGCGGGCTGGCTTTTGGGCTGCTGTGTGTAGCTGCAGCCGCGTGTCAAAGTCAATGGAGCCTGGGTGGAGCCGTGAAAGGCGCTGATGAGGGAGCTGGGAATGCTTTGGCAGAGACGAGGGAATGTGTGGGAGCAATGGGGAGGTGTGATTTTATGATTTTTTTTTTTTACTGGGTGATGGTAGGATTGATAATCGCTTGAGGTCGGGTGGTAAGAGGGAAATTTATTATTTTTGATTTATGGGTTTGAATTATTATTGTTGGTTCTTGTTTTAATATCAGTTACGAATGAAATTTTGTCATATTTTTTCTACTTTTATATTATTTTTTCGTTTAAAATAAAAAAAAAATTTCATAATTATAAACCTTAGAGTTGATCACTTTTGAATATGCAATTTGACTTCTTCGTAAAGTTCATCTTAAAAAATTAAAAATGAATTTCTTAATTCATTCACTCTGAAGATTCTCTTAAATTGCTACTATCAATCAAGTAAATTAAAAAATTGGTACCTTTCTTAATTAACTTTACAAGAAACAAACACCCACCCAGCGTTAATAAAAAAAGACCCCACACGCATCTCCATCCGCAGCTAAAAGTCGCCGCCCCCTCACCGCCGAAAGAAGATTAATAGTCGCGTCGATCCTCTCTCCTTCTCGAACCACCCAAAATAGACCCTAACCCACATTCTAAAACAATAACGCTCTCCTGAAAAAAAAGTGAAGAAAGCATCAGCCAACCACTCCAGAACAAGGGCTGGCTACATAAAAAAAAAGCGTAAAGTATAAGTGAATAAAGGAAAGCTCGCTCGAGGGAGCAGAGAGAGAGAGAGCTTCGGGAAGAAAAAAAAAAAGGCGAGGCAGATTGTTAAAGCGGGCTTTGTTTTTCGGGCTCGCGCGCGACGAGGGTGGGTGTTCGAACTAATCCGCGTTAAGTTGGCCGTCGGTGATTTAAAGGCCCCTCTCTCACCTAGCGGATAAACGAACTCTCTCTCTTTCTCTCTCGACGCTGTACTATATAAGAGGGCTAAAGTCTGTGCTCCGGCGCGTTCCGCTCGGCTTCGTCGCGCGCTAGCAGCGGCGGCGGCGGCAACCACCGGGAATCAATAACTCCTCTCTGCGCGCGCGCGCTTTAGCTTGCTGACTTTCTGGCCTCGCTCGTTTTCTACTTCTTCTCTCTCTCTTTTCTGGCTCGCCCTCGTTCACACCTACACAGCGGCTTACGCGCGTACGTATACATATGTATATCGACACAGATGTACGCGCGCCTGAAAAGTACGGATGCAAACACAGTCGAGTGTGCTCTGCTGCTACTTTGCCGTCTCTTTCTTCGCCCCTGCGACCCCGACGACGCGTGCACACGTACATGTGTATATGTACGTCAGAGAGAGAGAGAGAGAGAGCCTCGAGGGAGCTTCGCGAGGAGCTAAATTACCGTGCGTGCAGGCGCGCTTTTGTTTTATCCGTTTCGCGGATACGCCGCTCACACACGCGACCGCTCGCCGAGCGAATCTCTCCTCTTTCTCTTTTATTCGTTTCCGCAGAGGGTGTAGCCGTACGTTTTGGGGTTGTTACGGCGGCTGGCTTTCCGAACGCACGCCGCTTTTCGATAATGAAGACCTTGGGAGTCGTTGGGCTGAGCTTGAGCTTTTTTTTTTCTTTGCTCGGGTAAGGATATGTGTAATTTCTACTGTCGTCTTATCGAGGATGATGGATGGGACGCGTGGGAGGTTGTTTGCAGTTTGGAGGAATGATTTTTTTGGGGGGTTTGGTTTGATTGATTGAATTTTCATTGTGCGATGATTGTATAGCCGTATTTTTTTGTTGCGCGCCGGGCTTTTGCGTCAGCTAGATCGATTATTGAAAACCGATTAGCGCGCTGTTTCGCGCGTCGCTGGAGAGCGAGGGATATATGTATATATTTCTTTTTAGTCCGACATTTGTTCGACGGAGTCTTTCTTTTTGCGCTCGGTCAAGGCATTCGAATAAATTGAAATTCAAGTGGATCAATTGAAGAAATGTAATAATCGGCTATCTAGGTCGAAAAGAAATAAGAATGATCGAGCCAAGACACGTACGGCAAAAAACATTTTTCGGAATAATATTTTTTGAAACCGTTTCAAAAATAATTTTACCTAATAAAACAAAATTTCAACAATAACATTAAATCAAACAAACCCGACCCACATCTCGGCCCCCAAAATAGTCTAAAATCCGCATTTCAATTCCGGAGCTCTCGCAGCTCCCAGAAATAGAACGCGAAAGCTCCATCGCCTATTCCAGCCCTCCAAAGCGCAAAATTAGAAAATCATACTTCAATTACGCTGCGCGGCCTCCCTCTCGCTCTCTCTCCCTCTCACTCTCGACCTTTCGCTATTAAAAGCTCGCGTATAATTATTTTCTCTCGTTTATACCGCGCGCCCGACCCCCCCTAGTTTCCCACGCGCTCCTGGAAATTAAAATGGATCGCGACGAGCTCGTCGCGGAGCTCACCTCGTTCGAAAATTGAATTATACACGTCCTCGTGTACGCGGGCGCTCGCTCGCTCGTACGAAGTGCCATTGTTAATTTATTAGATTTGCCGCGAGTGCAGGCGCGCATTAATGCAGCGACGCTCGCGCGAATTTCGGGCCTCTCGCCTTTATCGCCGGTTAATGGAACGCGAATTGAATCGAAGAGAGGGGGGCAGAGCTAGGGGGCGCTGGACACGCGCGATTAGGCGATCTCTGTTTATTGGAGCTTGTGCTTTTTCGAGAGGATAGGGGGAGGTTATTATTGCGCCGGGTTTCCGGATTTAGTCCGCCGATGCGCGGGATGGATTCGCGCGAGGGCGACGGATTTGATTTTGGGAGAGTGGAGCTTGACGACGGCTTGGGTATATCGAGGCTTCCTGATGTTTCTGGTGAGGGGCGGCTGGATGAGTTTAATTTGCCGGCGGAAATTTGGTTTGTAATGGTTTTGTCGAACGTGTTAAGATATGCAAAATGTGTTTATAGAGTTTTGAATAATGAATGTTGGGTGAAAAATAGATTATCGCTTGGAATTTTAATAAAAGAGATTAATTACAAACCTTGCAGGTACTAAAACTAAAACTTTTACAAATCTGAAAAAAATATTAAATCATCAGACTCACTTTACGTGCGCTTAACGACTTTTGCAATTCTCGTCGTTCTAAAAATAATCCGAGCCCTTCTAATCGTTACGACACTCGATCCAATAAAGCCCGCACAATGACAAGTACATTTTATTCCTCGGCTCTCCCACTTTCTTTCTCCCATCCACGCGGATACACAGACTAACGAGGCCGCTAATAGTCTTATTTTTCAGTCACGTAATAGATTCGACACGTGCGCTTCTCCGCGCCTTTCGAAAAGCCTTCGCGCCAGTTATCGCAGCTATTTCGATATCGATTGCTCCTACGCCGAATGTATTAATAGCGGCTAGCACAATAAAAGTTAACCGTTATCGCAGCCGGCTACGATTCCACTTTAGCGATTTTTGAGCCAGCCGCGCGGCTCACTGTATAAATGTGTTTCATTCCCCCGCGCGCGGGAATAGGAGGATGAATCGATTTTTAAAAGCGAATTACGCGAACTGCGAGCGCGTAACTTTTGGAAAATAGTGGGAAATTGAATTTTCATGGAGATAGAGCGAGCGTTGGCCCGCGGCGGAAACATTCAATATTTTCCACTCTTACGTGCGCTGGGAAATTAAACTTGTAATTCAGTTAAGCCGACGCGCCTGATTCGATTTCGCCCCGACGCTTGTATTTTCTTATGCGGCGGAGTTTGGATAATCGGCTTTCAGAGAGAGAGAGCCGGCTATTTGTTTATTAGTTATTACGGGGCCGATATTAGGCGAGCGAAATTTCCCCGATCGAGATAATCGCGAATTTCGCGAGCAGGTGTTATTTAAATTTCGATGACGCGTTTAAGCGAAAGGCTTTGTTTGAGCGCTTTACTGTTTTTAACCATTAATTAACGCTTATTAGGCGCTTTAGTCGAGCGAGCATTAAAGGAATAGCGAATGATTCGCTATTAACATTCGGCAGAGCTAAACTGATAATTTCAGTGTTAGCGTATCGTGTGACGGATCAGATTCAAAGCCCGCGGAATTCGCGTGTCGAATATTCAGTTGTAAATTAAATTAATTCATATACCTATAATCGCGTTGCACTTAACAAACGTTAGTGCCGAATCTATCGATTCCCATCGGCGATAACTCCCACTTTTTCCGACCTATTACATCACGGCTATCAATTATATTTGTTTGACACTTCAGCGTACTGATTCATCGGGCTACTTGAAAATATCAATCGCAGAGAATGGGCCCGCAACGAGCGCAGCGATAAAAATCTCCCTCAGATACGGCTATTACAGCTTGGTAAAGCTTTCATTAATCAAAAGCTATATATACACCGCGCGCGTTCCCATCGCGCATTCTCTCTGTGTCGGGCAAATATACATCAAAACCCTGCCGGAAACTGTAAAAAGAAAATCCCGAGCTCTCAAAACCTTCGGCCGCACGTCAAAACCTACAAGCCGAGCGTGTTTCAGCTCTCTAACCAACGATAATCGTCTTATTTTCCCCGTGGCTCGGCAAAGTTCCGCATCCCCCCTTCCTCTACTCTCTCTCTCCTCTCAACCCCCGCTAATTACCATGTCAAAGGGAAAATTATTTATCGCCGCGCGTCGCTCGGCCGCCTCTGACCGCCCGATTAATAATGGAGCTAGAGGAACGCGCCAGCTAGCCTGAGTGGTTATATTCCCCGGGTTTTCGCTGCTAAACCCGCCGTAAGTGGGAAAGCGCTGCGGGTGTATATCGACGCGCCGGCAAATTTAGTGGCGCTATAAAAGCGCTGCTCTGGCCCTCGGGCGAATAAACTTGAGGAGAGATGCGGTGAAAAAAAAAGTAGAGAGACAAAGCGCGGGGGAAGGTGTGGAGATTTATTTACGGACAAGATCTATACCTGCGCGCTGCGATGAGGCAGCCGATAGTGACGGCCGATTAGGATGCGAGTGGAAACTTTTTTGTCGCGGCTTTTTTTGCCTTCGCCGCGTTGGAGAGTTAATTTGATAGGTTTATGGGGGTACACGCAGGTAGGCATCGCTTCTTTTTTGGATTACTTGCGCTTTTTGGGGGGGAATGTTATGCGCCGGGATAATCTAATTTTGCTGGATGATGATCCGTTTCGGTTTAATTAATGCGCGATGTTATTTAATGGGCCGGATATTCAGCGCTCTAACTTTTGCGATGGATTTTTGTTTCAGGTGAGTCACAGAAGCCAGATCTAATTAGCGGCTCTAATATTCCCGGCGAGCTCGTGCGGAATTATCCACGTGAGTTCCAACGTAATTATACTGATCCATATTAATACCATTAATTCCATTTAGCTATCTCTCATGAATACGTCATTCGTCCAATCAAACAGCCAATCCCCCCGGCTTCCTCGTAAAACCGCAAAGACACTTGCGTCATCGCGCTCCCAATCCGGGCCATATACAAAAATCATCCGCTCGTAAACAATTCAACATCTCTCCAGCAGCGCCTAACTCGCAGCGACAAATGAACTCGGCCCCTGCTCTTCAGTCGCTGGAATTGCGCCGAAAAGCGAGAAAGCCAAAACGAGTGTACAGCTCCGTTCTCCGGGACATTAGAATTCAAGGGAACTTTGAAAGAGCCAAACGAGAGAGAGTAGAGAAGGGTCGTCGTCGGCGGATAGATCCAATTATGACCCTTACAATGGGATTAGCCATACACCGGGAGCCGGCTACCGTCGACGAGTTTTACCCTTCTTCTGCTTCTTCTTCTTCTTCTCCGCCTCCTCGCTGTCCGGAGTAATCCATCCTTCGCTCTTTCCTCCCCGCGTGCAGGTGCAGAGGAAAAGTCGTTTGCGCCTTTTTTTCCCTCTCGTCGGCGGCGGCGAGAGCTTTTTTTTCGGTGGCGGCGCCCGATGATTTACCGCCTCCTTGTTTTCTTGTTTGCGAGGGATTAGGGTTTCGCGCGATTAGATTCGGGCCCCGCGGAGAGGAGGAGGAGAGATCGGGATGCGAGCGGCGCGGAAAGGTTAGGCGAGAGAGCGGTCGTATTATGTTCGTGCGAGCGCGGGTCGAGGCTGAGAAGATGAATCGAGTTTTATTATCGCGAGAGCGAGCCGGACGAGGGAAGAATGTGTTTCGTCTCGATTACCGCGGGCGATAACTTTTATATCTGTGTTACGGTCGGAGGGAGGTGCTGAATGTTATGGTGGCGAGGCGAGCGTAAATCGTTTGGGGAAAATTAAATCTTATTTTTTTTTTTTTTGTTTAAGAAAAGAATTAAGTTGTTCGTAATGACTTTTGTTGTGTTTGAAATTTATACTGTAGCTTTTTGGTTTAGTGATAGTAATTACTTTAATTGTATAAGATTTTATCTTGCGAAGGCAGCCTATTAGCTCTTGAATAGATCATAAACTTTAGAGACCTTCAATCTGTTTGAAGAACAAATCGCCGTCTTCAAAAAAGTTCATCGACCAAAAATAGTCCTTCTCGCTCAACTTCTCACACCCAAACCTCATGAACGCGCGATCGAGCAGCGCGACTCCAAAAAAACCCTCACACCTCCCATTCCCAACAAAAGAGTAACAAGCAACGAGAGCTTGACTTTCGTCGCCGACCCGGCGATCCGCTTCAAAGGAAAAGCCTCCGCTCTTGCGGACTTCCCTCCCTCGCGAAATTCAAGGCTGAAGGGCTAAGGAGGCCGAGCGCCGTTCAGGAAATCGCTTCGTTCCGGTCGCACGTGGAGGCAAAAAAGGGAACTGCGAAACGATCGCTCACGCGTCTCTGATTAATCCGCCTTCGCGGTTGGAACAAAGAGAGAGAAAGAGCCGGGTCTCTCTCTGTCGCGGCTGCGGCGGCAGCGAGGCACCCAATTAACTTTCAAATGCGCACGCGGAGTTAACGTAATTGCGAAGGCCGCGCGTTCCGCAACTGTGTACAACTTAACTTTCCAACGGACGGGGGAGGCCGAAAAAGTGAGCCTTAATTCCGGCGGGTGTCCCTACACGCCATTAAGCAGCAGCAGCGGCAGCAGCCGGGCTGTGATTATACGGGAGAGAGAGCTTGGGTCACCCTCATTATGAGTGTATCCTTGAGATGTATTTCGGCTCTTACTCTCCTGTCGCGGCGAATGCATACAATGCCGCCGCCAAGCGCGATGTATGAAGGTTGTTTACTGCCGTGTTTTGAGGAGAGCAGGGAGGTTATTAAGGAGAGAGGTGAGATAAAGGTAATTGAGTGCTCTTATCGGCTCTTGTTTATTATGGGAGGCGAGAGCGCTGTTTCGCTTGGGATATTGATGAATAATGTATTCAGATATATTATTTTAATGGAATTATGCGAGAGTAGATTTTTGTTTGTTTTCGTGTGGGTTGATTTATCCTTATGGAAAATGATATTCCATATTTATATAGGAGCTTTTTTCATACATCAAAAAGAAAATACACAAAATAAACCTATTCGTAGTTTACAATATTAATTAATAAAATCGAATTTTCACATATATATCTAAACCCTCTCTAAAAACAGCTACATCCACTCCAACAATCGCACTCGGCATCCACAAATCATCCCAATAGCTATGAAGCAGCCCAGCCGTCACTCCTAAAAAGCCAGACACTCGTGCGACCCCGCGCGCGCACACCCAAAATCTCCCATCTCCGCACCCTCTCCGCGGCTCTTTCCTAGCTATGCTGTATACAAGCTCTTGCTCTCTCTCTCTCACTCTCGAGTGCCTATATATTTTCGGCTGAAATTTCGGAGAGCGAGAGCACCTGTTATTCCGCTGCTCGTATAACCCTCTGGGTTAACGCGGTCTCTTAAGCGGCCCTTAACCCTCGCGCGCGCTCTCCCAGCCATTCGTCTTTGTAATGCTGAATCGCAAATGAACCTTTGAACCCGGCTCTAACTTGATTTCAGCGTCGTCGACTCCCTTTATCAGCTTTATTTTACAGCGCCAAGCTCGTTCGAATCCTTTTCCACTTGCCATTCTTTTCTAGCTCTTTCGCTCTCTCGCGCAGGATCGCTTTTTCGATTCTTTTTTGTTTTACCAAGTACCCGGGCCTTTGATCTCTTCCGCTCGGGCGTTTCATCGATTTACCATCGATTTGCAAAAATTATAGAACTCGGCGGGGCTGCTTCGTTAAAAGGGAAGTTCGTCTGCGAAGGGCGCGAGAGGCGGGGGGGAAAAAAGTTCTTTGAGTTTGGGAGTCGACGACGAGTGCGCTAGTCTGGCGGTGTTAAAAGAATGTAATTTTAACTTGAATAGATTATTTTTCGACTTCTTTGGGAGGGAGAAAAAGTTTCATTTCAAAGTAAACGGGATTCTTTTATATTCAAGAAGCAATAATAACTTCTTTTTTTTTCGAGGTAATAACGCTCACTTTGAAAGATTTGCCATTCGAAAAATTTGTTTTGTAAATTCAGTTGAAATGTCTGCGTAAATTCAAAGCATTTCAAGAATATTTACTCTAGCGGAATATTTAAATCACAAAGAATTTCTGCAAGCGACCGGCATTTGGATTTGTATATATTTTCGTATGCAAAATCCTCTCTCCCCGCTCTTCCTTTCTCACTTTTTCTCTCTTGCGAAGATTTATTTGTCGAATGCCCCTACAAGTTGTAAAACGAGAGCGATATTTAGAGGAGAGAGCGGCAATTTCTTTATTACGAGTAATAAACGCTATTTAGTCTTCCTTAAGAGCTCTTATATTTCCATGACGTTTACTCTCGCCGGGTTTATTAACTCCGCGTGCTTTATATAATGAGCTTTAAAAAAAACTTCCTTTTATACGCGAATTTCGCGTTCCTTCGCTCTTTCTCGTTCTTTTTTTTTACGGCCGCGCTCGCTCATTCACAATTTTGCTCGCCGCCGTGAAGGAGATTTTTCGTAATGCTCGCCTCGTAAAGTAAAAAAGCCATCTCTCCCCCGAAGATCACTGCTGAATTGATAAATTGCTGCTCGAGCGTAATTAGCAGTAGTAGTAACAAGTTTTTATGCCGAGTCTTATTAGTAGTTAAAACTAATTAGTGGCCCGACGGTTTTTTTTTTCGCCGCGGGAGTTAGATGCGCGCTCTCGCAGATGCGCCGTATAGTTTAAATGTTGGCCAACGTTTTATGGTAATTTTATTTGGGTAATAAATTAATTAAACGCGGCTGCAGTTAAATCTAGGCAATGTTGCTAATGTAACAGAGACTGTAAAAGGAGATTATTTCATTTAAACAATGTTTCAAGAGAATTTTCCGAATTTAATTAATTATACTTTAATGTAATTTAATTAAATATAATGCTGGACCGTAATTATGAAATTATATATTGCTGAATATTGTATTTTGCTCATATTTTATTTTGTAAAAGAATATCATTTTACCTTGAATATCGAAAATTATGTCAAAATTAAAGGAACTTCAATTTATGTAATAACCAAATATTGCCGAATGAACGTATTGATAACGAAAACAAATGGAATTAAAATTTAAATTTAAACGTGAGTTTATTGTTAAATTGCTATAATCTTATAAATGAATATGTAAAAAATTTAAAATATATACTCGGTTTAAAATACGCCTGGAGTCTGTTGAAAATTTTTTGTCTGTTAATATTTTATGCTAACGTTTTTCCTTTGTTAAAAAAAAACCAAAAACGTCATTTGTAACACGGTTTTAAAAAATGCATATATTTTAATGAATAATTTCACGAAATTATTTTAATTCCGTGCCAATTAAATAAATATAAAATTCACGATAAACAGCAACATAAATTAGCCCTGCACGCAATAACAATATCTATTCATACTAAAAGTCATAATAACAATAAAAATTATAATAAAAATTGCAGTTTATGATAACTAAAAATGTTAAAAATATTTAAGTAAAACGTGTCTCAACAATTTATATACTATTGACTGATAACAACCATCATTTTAGATAACAAAATAGCTAACAATTAAAAAAAAAAAAATAATTTCTGCACTATTTTAAATAATAGTCTTACCCTTTTATTCACCACACCAAATTCTTTTCCAGTTCCAAACGATTACCTCCCAAGCGCGCGAAATCACACGTCCAATCTAACCGCTCGAAAAAGTACCAAGCTCACTCTCAGCGCTAAATAGTAGGAGATGCGGATCGGAAGAAACCCGATCGGCCGAGCGCGCCGCCGACAAAATCGTGTCAAAGGCTCTCTCATTTCACACAGAGAGCGCTCTTGAGTTCTCATTACATTACAAGATTACATGATCTTTTGCGCCCACTTGTTGATGTATATTTGCGAGCGCAAGCGCGCCGCTCGGCGCCGAACGCAGAGTTGCCATGACCCAAATTGAGGCTGCGCTGCTCTCTGCGAGGGAGACGTCGAGAATTTAAGAGCTCGCCTTCGCCTCGATTCTCTCTCTCTCTCTCCTCTGCTTGCGCAAAATCTATTAAGCCGCGTTCGGGCGAAAAATGAGGGAACGGATTACGCGCGTATATAGATCTCCTTTTGAGGCAGCGCCGGAGTCTGACGAGGAGAGTCCGATTTGACTAATGGGATCTTTCTGAGCGCGGGTGTAACTTCGGCCGCGGGATTCTATTCAGGAGGTTTTTTAGGTTCTTCGCGCTTTTTTTGCGCCGAGGAGAAAGCGGGAAGACTGGATTAGTCGCGGCTGGTGAGGAAGAGGAAATTATTCTTGGATTACGTGGGTCGCGCGTTTATCGGCCGTTTGGCTGATTTAATTTTGCGGTGTAATTCAGGCTTTCTGCGGAGGTTCCATTGAGGATGAATGAAGGCGATGTTATGGCTGTATTGAGGAGAGTATAAAAACTTTATTTCAGATTTATTTGCCTGGAAAATCAATTAATTACTTGCAATATCGTTAATACAGAGATTATAAAGGAAGTAGAAGTGGTTTGTAAAAAAAGAAAATAAGAATTTTTAGGAAAAAATGCACTTTTATTTATTTAAAATTTGTTGGATGCAATTTATTTTAAATTTATTCCTGCAGTGTATATAAATTATAAACTAGTCAGTGTTACAATATGCTTTTGTTAGAGGAAAAAATTTTAATTTTTAAACACGGAAAAATGTGGAAAAAATAGAAAACGAGTTTTAGAGTGTGGAAATGAAATAGTCGAGATGATGCAAGCAGTAAAAATGAACTTTTTTAATTGTAGGTCGTTTCTGCCAATTGTTGAATAATTGGCTCTTATTGAACGATTTGGTTCAGGCTATAGATTTTTTTATTTTTAGAGCGTGAAATCACAGGAAAACAATGGTACGACATAAAATGGAAAAATAAAGACAGATACGAATTGAGTAGTTTAAAGAGATTGTAAAATAAATATTTATTTTACAGATACGCTTTTATTATCCTTGAAATGGAGTGAAAGTGTCATATTATCATGCGATCATTAAAATATATATTTACAACAATAACGACTATTTTATTACAGTTCATTAAGCTTTCTTCGCAATGTTAAAAGCAATAAAAATCGTTAAATAAAGTAACTTAAGCACGTATATTTTATATTTATTACTCATAAGAAGATAATCCGCGCGTCCAATGCCAGCCGTACCACGCACCAACCAACTTCATTAAAAAAAAAGGAGGAGAAATTATAAATGAAACCTCTCTCGCAATAAAAATCCATTATCTGTCTTTCGCCTGATACGCAAATTGCACGTTTGTTTTAATCGGCGAACCTTATTCTCATGCATAAAATAAAGAAGGAAGAAAGAAGGGGGAAAAAAAAATACGAGAAACCTCGCATTGTTGCGAAATAAAGCGCGCGCATGACGGGCAATTACGAAATAAAAACGTAGCGCTCGCTCGCGGCTTGCGCCCGGCAAATGACAATTGCCATTGTGCATTTCCAAAAGGGCCCCGTAAACTCCGGCAAAGAACGTCGTCGGCGGCGTTAAAACGCAAAAGGAGGATAACGACCGGGCCGGCCGATGTGCGCAGCGGCAGCTCTCCTCGTGTATTTTTTTTCTCTTTTTTTTTACCTTCGCGGTACGCTCTTTATTTCCATCGGCCGAGAGGAGAAATTGCAAGAGCGCTCGTAGTTGTCGCGTATAATTCGTCGTTACGGTTATACGAGGTGCTTTTCTCTCGCGCTTTTATCCCGGACGCGCGCGGGGTATGCAGAATGTTCCGGGGAATCGCGGCGATGCTCGTGTTTTTTGAGTTTTATATTTGTCCGCGCTGGAAAAACTTTGTATTTTTATGATTGTTTTATCGGATCGTAAACATTGAACTTAAGTGCGCGAGTGTTTTTTCAAGATAAAAAAGGAGCCGAGTGACAAGAGCCCCTGCGAAGATGTGGTACCATTTTTAATCGATATTTCTTCTATATAATCAGTCCATAAATAATTCTTTTTTTATTAAGACATTAAAAAAAAATTACGACACTGTACATATCATTAAAAAGAGCAAACAAATAAACTCGTTATACTGCCAAACCGCTCGGCAACCAGCCACCAGACTTTATAAATCTCGCTAACGTCTTGAATAATGCAATTAGCGTGAGCTCGGCGTTCGGCCGAACAAACTTTATTTAAACATCGAAGTTTTCCGGCTCATTACCGCTCCATTAATTATGCATCTAAGCCGCGCAGCGAGCTATCTCATCCGCGATCTTCAAGAAAATATTCTCTTCTTCTCCAACCTCGCTTACACACACACTCACACACACACACATGCACGCTCCCTCGTATAATAGATGTCACATAAAAATGCGCATTCACACGCACACAGCAGCAGCGGCGGCTGCAGCAGCCCGGCTGCGCTGTTAATTCAGCGCGAGGAAAGTGCCGGGGCATAAATTGCGTTTCACGAGCGCTGACTAGCGGACCGATAAACGCTCGCTCGCGCTCGCGAGAATGCGGAAGTACTTCGGGCGCGCCGCCGAGCGTTATATACCTTCGACGTGCACCTCCGGTGAAATCGATGTGAAAATCGCGTGATTTTGCGCCCCGAGATATACACGCTCGTGTGTACGTGCATAGAAAGAAGTCGTGTGTGTATATCGAGGAGTGGACCCTTTTTTTTCTGCCTTCTATACTCGCCGAGAGCGCACTTTCGCCGCGCGTATTTAAAGCGAGCGGAAAACAATGACGCCGGGGTTATTTGCTCGTCTTTTTGTCGCTGCCCGGCGTGTACCGCAATTTTATATTGTCGTGTCTCCCTTCTTTTTTTCGCGAAACTTGCGGTACCGCAGCCCGTACGTGTGTATAACGAACGATCTTTTGTACCGAGGGCCGGTTCATTGTTAGTCGCTCGTAAAGTGTCTGGTTATTTGGGTCGAGCGAGAGAGCGGGAGGAGCGAGAGTTCGATTTTAAAGATTTTTTTCGCTTTAATATCTCTCGGCGCGGCGGCGGCGGCTCGGAGAGTATAATAAGTAGCAGCCCGCGCGGCTTGTGCGGTTTTCTCTTCTCGAGAAAAGGTGGATATATACGAAATGCGCCGCCGGGGGACGCTCGAGCTTGGCGCAGGTTTATCGCGTGCTCCGCAGCTGCGTATTTATTTCAGCGGCGAAAGGATTCATGGGAAGCGGAGAGATTTATTCTCGCGTTGCCGGGGCAGCCGCCGAGCGCGAGTGAAAACGTAATGAGAGTTAATTAACGACGGCGAGTCGCGCGTAATGTGTGGTTAAATTTCAATAAAATGTGAGATAATTGCGCGGAGGAAGCGCGAAAGTGGAGCAGCGAGCGAGAGAGGGAGAAGAAAACGTATTGGCAGTTCGTTAATCGCTTCCTGCGAAGCGTAAATTATTATTTGTATGAGAGTGATGGATCGTGTAGAAAAAATCGTGAAATTCAGAACAACGGAGGACGATTAGTCATTCGTAACGAGGAGAAATCGCGCGTCGGTTGGGTATAATTCTAATTTCGATCATCCGAGTTTCTCGCTCTGGCTGTCTGCATTTCTTTGGCTTGTTTACTCTAAAGAACCGCAGCGAACAGTTACGAGGTATAACGGCAGTGCCGTACACAAGCCGAGATTTTACGAGCTCGATATATACCCACTCTCCTCGAGCGGGCGAAGTACCGAAGCCCACGGATTTTCCACTCTAATTCCGGGTTATTCCGATGAATCTTGGGCTTACACCGATTTGCGGACCGCCTGTATTAGTTGCTGTTTCGCTTGGAATTCTTCTTTAATTTGCTCTTTCAGAGTGGATTTTACCGAGATGTTGGAAACGTGGTATTTTAATAAAAGAGAAAGTTTTATTAGTAATTTCCGGATTTAATAGCTTGGGATGCACTTTGACGATATTACTAATCTCAAGTTATTAATTTAAAACATTGTTTTCATCTACAAAAAGATGTAGAGTCGATCGAATAAAACCCAAGAACCCAGCTTCCAAGCTCTCCAACCTGCAAACGTGTGAAAAAACACAAACACATGACAATATCCACAAACTTCATCAATAAAAAACAACCGTCCTTTTATTCCATGCAACAATCGAGCTCGAATCTCGATAGCACACTTTGCTCTCGCTCCCGCGTCATCGTCGTCATCTCGACGCTATATTTTTCCAACTACACCCATCCCCGATACAAACCTCTGCTTCCCATTATCTCGCCCCAATTGTCCCTCTCTCCTACTCATCGCCTATACAGCCACACACACACACAGGCAACCAACCCACCAGCCGCAACAGCAGCTCGGCTGGGCAATAACACATATCGAGGGCAGCGCTTGGCGCTCGTCGTCGCCGGGTCAGAATTCGAATGCAGGAATTTCAAGACAAAGACACACGCTCGCCGTGCAAAAGATAATGACGACGAGCACACTGCATCCATCCGTGACGAGAGAGCCGCGCGCGCGCGCGCATCCACACGTGACGGAAGGAAAGTCGCGAGAGAGAGAAAATGGGCCAATGGGTTGTCGGCAATAAACCTCGATTGCCGCGCTGCGCCTCTCCGTACGTATAGCGAGCTCGTGTCGGCTGCGCGATGAGGTTCTCGTAAAGTAAATATTCGCCGTTTCGACATCGAACTGCTGCCTGCACGGAGGAGTTTCTTTTTTTTTCCTCTTCTTTTTTTTTCGCTCTTCGTCTTTTTTATGTGTCGCGCTCGTTTCGTATTGTGCGCGGACGTATTTCTTTCGAGGTCGACGGCACGGATAATTGCTCGGCCTGGGAGAAATTGCTTTCTTGATGGAAATTCACGACGATCGACGTGTTGTTCTTTTTCCAGACGCTCTCGCGGAGTTGTTGCGTCGCTGTCTTTTATTTCATTCAATGGCGCTGGGTGCAGCACGAAATAGAGACGGAGATGATTTGGGAAAAGCGAGCCCGAAAATTGCTTCGTTCTATGTTTCTCCGTGGAAAAGCGTAGAGCGAGGTTTTAGCTGGCTGTGTTTGCGTAGCTGCGGCGAAACGTTTGCTCTCCGGCTTTTTATAAATTGTTATCTTTCAACAACTTGGAACAGACAGAGAGCGGCGAGCCGAGACTTTGTACGGGCGAAGGCTGTTAAAATATTGGCTCGCGATTAGTATCGAAAGTAAGTTGTTAACTCGAAATAATTTGAAAAATAAGAATCGCCTTATCTTTTCCGCTTAGCTTAAAGCTCACGGCGTTGCGTAATTAAATATAATTATGCCAGTGTTAACTAGACATTCCAGCGAGCACGCTGAATTCTCAGAAATTATTCTTAACTAAATATTTAGTAATAAAACAAGTCGGAAAGATAGATTGAGATTTATAGTCTCGCCGCTGGCTTAATTCTTTATTTTCGCGATATATCCAGCCTGCTTTTAACCAGTTTATCAAAACCAGCTGTTACGGCGGAAAATGAGTTGCCAACATCACCGTCATCAAACGGACAGACGTTCCAGCGTCGACCGGCGCGATCCCGCTCGCTGAAACGTACTCTCTCAAAGAGTCCTCGAACGTTCTGAGAATGGCACAACGAGCCATTAAAAAAAAAAAAAGAAAGAATCTCTTCTCAGAGGCCCACAATGCCGTTACCCGCCCAGCCATTCAACAAAACGGTCAACTGCTGCAGGCACCGTTCGACGCGCGCGCGTCAGCGTCCAATCACAACAGAACGAATTAATAACCGCGCGGAGCCTCTACCGTTTCGATCCGATCGATCGCGCGCTGACCTCCATCTCAGCCGGTCCCCATTGTCCTTATAGGAAATGCTTTCCATCATTGCTCCCGCGAAAGCAGGAAGAGAGCATCGCGCGCACAAAGACATGCACTGGCGGAAGGGAATCCGCGCGCCGCGCTGCGAGATATTGAATTTGAAAGGCGCAGCGATGCGTGGCAGCAGGAGCGAGCGCCGGTGGCTGGCATCTTTATAGCTTGTAATATCGTCATCGTCAGATCGTTGGAGCGACGGCGGTGGCAGCAGCACGGAGGCGGCTCGGGAGAAACTATTCCAAATAAGTTTACTGCCTGGGTTATTGGCCTCGGGTGAACTTAACGGTAGGCATGCCAGCGCCGAGTTGCTATCCCCTCCCGCCTCCTCCTCTATCTTTCTCTAGCGCTCTCTCTTGCTCTTTCTCTCTATCTTTGTGTGACACTGAAATCAAGAGAAACTGACAAGTTCGATCTGGCGAGCGCGCAGCGCATAGTGCAGCCTTTTCTTCTCTCTCTCTCGCTCTCCGCTTCCTCTACGTCGTGCTGCTCGCTTGGAGAGCGAGATGTTGGCTTTCTCCCGATCGTTTATCATGCAAGCGCGCAAGCGGGATTATTGCTACGATTGGACCGCGCTCGCCCGGAGACGGCTGAGCTGTTTATGGGCAGATTTAAAGAGCACGAGAGAGAGGGAGAGAGCTGAGCAATAATTTTGCCGGTGGTTTGGCTGCTGTGGAGGCTCTCTCTCTCTGTTGGGTTGACTGCACTGATTTACGGAATTATGATGATGCTTTTATGGCTTTTCCGTGGATGTGTGCTGTAGGGGAGATGATTTGGACGAGGAATTTAAAGCAGGCAATTACGGGCCTTTCGCGAGAGAGATTTCGAGTTTTGACAGCTCCTGATTTACGCCGGCGTTAGATGGGAGTTACTTTTAGCTGACAATAAACATTCCAGTAGAAACACACATTGCGAATACCTCACTGCTGGTATATTAAACGAATCCTTCCGAAATGTCACAATTCCAGAATTTCCGGGCCGATCGGATAAATTACTGTGCGGGCGCTCTAATCACGGTCCATCTCGCACGAGGCGAGGAGAGAAAGAAAAAGAAACAATCTCAAAAAGACGCCTTATCCCCGTCATCGAAATCCTACATCCTGAATTCCAGCGGCGTATATCGGCGATCTACAAACGACCTAAATTTCTCCCCCGCTCGGCTCTCGCAGACATCGATAAGCCCGTTTCGCCGCGAACACGTGAAAAGAGCATTCAATGTAGCCCTGTGGCTGTGTGTGTGTGTGTCTGCGTGTACACCTATATACTCTTCGGAGGAAGCCTCGGCGCGCACTGTGAATACCTCTCTCTC
The DNA here is from genome assembly GCA_900480035.1 of Eupelmus urozonus. Lineage (NCBI taxonomy): Eukaryota > Metazoa > Arthropoda > Insecta > Hymenoptera > Eupelmidae > Eupelmus > Eupelmus urozonus. The sequence goes on along the minus strand of UELX01000188.1, from coordinate 65,041 downwards.
GGAGATTTCAAGAAAAAGTCAAGAAGCGAGCGAACGGAATATAAGAAGAGAGAGAGAGGACGTAGGCAGAGCGCAGAGCAGCGAGGGAGAAGAATGACACGCCGAGAGCGAAGAATGGAAGGAAGAGCAGAGAGAGAGAGAGAGCGAAATCAAGCGAATGGAGCGGGACAATATTATCTTACGATACGATCTCAGATGCCTTCCCCGCGCTCGCGCACACGAGAGAAAGAGAGAGAGAGAGAGAGCATGTCACAGCGAGTGCAAACGGTGGACAATGCGGCTATTGTTAGTGCATAATGGTCGGCCGCTCTCCCGGTCCCTTGACCTTACGTGCCTGTTTCTCCCTCGCGCTAAACGCGTACACGCTACTTTTCCTCGCGCTCGCACACTTACACGTACTTTGCGCGCGCGAGAGCATAGCTCTACGTCAAACACATCGAGCACACGCGGCCCGACGACGACGACGAGTCCCACATGCACACATAATTCAAGTACCCGTACTCGCCAACACCTCTCTAACTCTGCATATATACCTGCGCACCTCGCGCACACATTGTTGTACATCGCTATTTTCTGCGCGAGCGCTGCACATACACACACACTCGTATATATATACGTAGCATCTTGTTTCTCCGGTTCGGGACCGCGGCGATAAACCTATGCAAATTTATTGCCGGCGATTTTTCCTCATACACGCGCGAGCTGGGCCCCTCAGGGCCCTCCGACGTTTGTTTCGAGCGAGTCTGCGTCTGTGTATATATACGCGTGATATTGCAGAGCGAGCGGCGATCTTGTCTCCTTTATGCACACGTAATGCTTTGATGTGCGCTTGAGACTCGCGCGCACGGACGCCGAGAGGCTGCTGTAGCTCTGCGCCTTTGTCTGTACTATAGGGGGGAGGAGGCCGGGGGCATACATATTTATGCGAGCCGGCAGAGACGATCGACAACGATTTTACATTAAGTGAATTGTTTTCTTCTTTTTTATCGACTGGTGCTGTTGTCTGTTTTTTTGGCAGGTGGGGAGTGGGAAAGTGTCGTTTTTAATGGGCCGAGGGTTGTAATTGAATTTGTTTATGGGTGTGTTATGCTGGAATTGATGACGGCAGCGTGTTGCCTTGTCGATGACAAGTGGCTTATCCTGCGCTGACTACTTTTTTATTAACGTCTCAGTTTCCGCGCGTCAAAGATAACCGACAATTTTAACAGCGAAAAAAGAACGTTTATCGCAGAAAAAATAGATTCGTATCATCGCGAAACGAAAATTTCAAATCAATCCTGCCAATTCGAAAATAAAGCGACGAGCCATTATCATCGTTCCTTCCTCTCCCAGCAGGCAGCGAGCCGCGCAATCGCGCACGAGCGTTAATCCCGTTTAAAAACTACGGGACGTCAAAAACGTATATATCGCGATACCAGGCTGCGCTTGCGCTCCCCTCGCGCAATCAATATTCCCATCGCTGTTCGCGCGCGCCTCGCTGTACTCGCGCTCGCGTTACAAAAATCACGAATGCAAAATCATTAGTCACGCGTCGCCGTCTCTCACGCGAATTTATCTCCACGGCTGATCGACTTTTTCAGCCGGCGCCAAAGCCGTATACGGCCTGTGACCCCCCTGCTCTCGTGCTCTCTCCTCGTCGTCGAGCGCGTTTATAAATATTTGATAAAAACGCAACCTTTGTGTAATTTTAATGTAACAGTCTGCAGGCTGCTCTTTGCGAACGTGGTATATCGATTATTCGGCGAGTATACGTTGTAATCGAATTTATATATAGTAGCGGTGGTTAGAATTGCCGGCCGCGAGTCCGAGCGTTAGTCAACTTTCATCGCGCTTAATCCCGTATATGCAAGGGAGTGTCTTTTCATCTCTTATACTGCGGCCTGAAAATTCAATTCACGACTCGCGAGAATAAACGCACTTCAAAGGATTACAGCCTTGAAAGCTAAGTAATTCTCGGATTACACAGAGAGAGAGCGAGCCTTCAATCCGCATCGAAATTAAATTCTCTCTCCAAAGCATCGCTCGAGCGCGACCTCGTATTTTCAACGAGACTCGGGCTCTCTCTCGCACAATAAACGGCGCGCAGCCGACAAAAAAAATCGCATTTCCGGTTTCGCCTGCGCCCGCTCGCATTACAGATGCACGAAATAAGAGAGAGAGAGAGAAGGAGGGAAGGGGTTACAAGCTGCTCTCTCCCCTCGGCGCGCCAAGGGGGAAACTTGAACGGCTTCCCAACTGACGCGTCTCGCGCCTATTTACCTTCCTATTTTGTCGTTATGAATCAGTGTTACTACTGCACGCCGGCTGCTGCAAAGAAATTCAATTATCCGCGATATTGCCCCCACGCCGGCTCAGCCCTCTCTCTCTCTCTAGCTCGCGTTAGAATCCATTTATCGCTCGTTAAGCCCGGCTCTCTTTCGCTCTCCTCTCTCTCTCCGGGGAGCGCCGGAAAAGCAGGAGAACGAATTTTCCCCGCAGCCGGGAATGTAAAGCGCCGGAGAAGTATACACGTGGAGCGCGGCTGGCTGTGTGTATAGCTCGTCGAGTCGTGCAAATATTTGATTGTACGTAGCTGCTGCGCCAGCGCCGACTTTTTCCCCTGGAAAAATGAATTTCAGCCGGGGCTCGTCGGGCTTTGCTGCGGTGGCTCTGATGTTGGTTCTGGGGAAGGGTAAATCTCGTTATCCGGCGATGTTATGCGACCGAATGGCTGTTTCGCCGGCGGAATCGGTGATACGGGCGCGGGGAACTGCCTGGCTTTCGCCTCGACGTTTCGACGGTGTAATCAGAGGATGATAATGGCGAGATAGTTACTTTAGGTTAGATACACCGCAGCTTTTTCTCTATTATGATTTTACTCTTTGCTGGAATTTGCGGATTTACATTTTTATTGGATTTTAAGAAAGTGCATTTATTATATTTGCTCGGAACAACTGGCTCATCCGCGAAAGAATTTCTCGGAAAGAATTTAAAGTAGTCGAGCTACCGCGTGCTGCCCTCTATTGCTGAATATTCAAGACTGCCATTATCCTGTATTAAGCCACGTCCTGTAACAGATGACTTGCCTTTATTCGTACGGACGTAACTTGCTCTATTACTAAATTTAGTTTCGTTTCAAAGTTGGGAGTAATCGTTTAATAAACAATTCTGATGAATCACCCGCGGAGATGAACTGGCACAAAGTTAATTAGCCGCTAATTCCACTGCTAACACTTCCTCCTTCGCAAACAGCGATTATCATCAGCGAATTACAACGTCAAAGCCGTTAGAAAAGTTTTCAAACAAGCTGAAAACAAGTCCTCCTAATTACTCATTTCCTCCGCGGATCGAGAATCGCGCTACACCCCATCACAAACTTCCAGCGACGCCTTTGAACCTTCCTCTCCCGGCCGGGCGAGAAAAATCAATCGCCGGGCCGATCAAATTATGCTCGTCTAATTCGATAAAGATCCGAGAGAAGAAAAAACAAAGCAACAACGCCAGTCTCGTCGAAGAAAGTTGGCTCGCAGGTGACGGCATCTTGGAGAGGCGAAAGAGCAAGCGCCCGATAAAATGCGATTTGGGATTAAGTGGTGTCGGACTTTGCGCGCGCGCGCGAGCGAGAAGACGAAGTAGGGGGCGTGTGTATACGTATACAGCTACACAAGAGGGAGCGAGAGAGCCAACGAGTTCCTTCTTGTATTGATCACTTGAAAGGAACTGGGTTAACACAGGTCGACTACCCCCTTTCGTCTCCTTAGCATCCGATTCGCTCGCGCGCGCGTCTGTACATGGATGTATACTCTCGGGTATATACAGACACAAGGCGTGAGGGAACGTCTTCGAGATTGGTTTCTTCGATATTTATGCCCGATGATTGGCCCCGAGGAATTATTGAAACGGAAATTACACGCTTTTTCGAGGATAGCCGGCTTCTTGGCTGCAGATGGGGATGCGGTAATTTCGCTTTGCGAGACTGGTATATTGAAATTCGGGATGGTTTCTGGGTATGCCGGTGCGAGATGTAAGCGGGATGTGCGCCGTGAATTATGAGGCGTTTATTATACGGGGAAATTGTTGCGTTGGCGTGTTTGCGAAGAAAGTTGCGAGAGGGGAATTAAAATTGATTGAATTGACCGGGAGATTTTGAGAAAGGATGTTATGAGGCTTCTTTAAGGTTTATTTAATTTTCGAGGCGATTATTAATTTTTTTTTTCTTTTCGCGTTGTTACATTACTTTTTACTGCCTCTTGGAAACATTTCGAATGCATATTCATTTACCGTTATCACGCGGATATCTTGTATTTAATTTTTCACAAATATTTCATGATTTACGAGAATTTTTGTAAAGTTTCAAAAATAACGAACGCTTTCGCAAATCGCTGCAGGAGAAATTTTTCAAAAATCATTTTAATAATAGACTTTGTTTATACTATTTACCCTGGGGCTATAACTCGATTAGTTGAGATCATAAAGCAGTTCGTATAACTAAAGTAACTGCAATTTGCGAAAAAGTATTATTAGCTTTATGCATGAGCAATTTCGTAATTGCTACAGCGATATTTTTATTTTCCACGTTAAACACCGAGATCCATTAAAGAAATTATTTTTAAAACATTTATTAAATCGAAACCCTTAATCATCGAAAAACACTTAGCGCTACTTTTAGCCTCGACCGCACATCCTTCGTATGACTCAATGTTTTTTTCTTTTATCTGTTACAGGTAAGCCAGAAGCCAAAAATAAGCCTACAGCAGTCCTGCACAATTAACGATCGGTTATCAACGCTCGGCGATCGAGTCCGTTCGTTCGGAAAAAGTAGGTTACACCAACCCTCCGCGCCTTCTTTTTCTCCTCTCCCCCACGCCCGAAGAGAAATAAAAGGTAATAACGGATTAGCAATTTGGCCTGAGTGAGAGAGAGAGAGAGAGAAAGAGAGCTGGAGAAGAGCCGAGGACGAGCAGGAGGATTTTCGTTTAATTAGCGAGTCAATTAACGGCTCTCTGGCGCTCGCTGGGAAGAGGAGGAAAACCGACAGGGGGAAAAGGCCGCCGCCACGTCGATTTCCTCCTTTATTGATTTTCCGTTGTTTGCCGTGAAATACCGACGACGAACGGTTTATCGCGCGCGCGCGCTGACCTAAAATTGCGGCTTCTCCCAGCGCAAGAGAGAGAAAGAGAGAGAGAGAGAGAGAAGCGAGGCGCAGCAGCAGCAGCAGGCTTCATTCGAATCGCAAATCGCGCCGGTCTTTGTATCTTGAAAATTCCACAATAAGGGGAGAGTTGAATAATGCTGATGGAGCCGCTTGTTATATGTATAGTGATAAATAAATGCCGATTTGTTTTACGGGTCTGTGCTCGCGCGCGCTCGCTGATTTTTCTTCTTTTCTTCTGCCGGGGAGATGGATTGAGGAAGGAAATGGATTTCTATCCGTTACTTTGCATTTTGCATTTCAGGAGAGTGGAATTGTTGCGGCGCTTGTGTTTCTTTAAGAGACGCCGGATGGTGCTGTTTGGTTTTGATATTCAAATTTACATTTATCCGAATGTAAATTTCAAAAATTTAGATGTTTTATAAAAAGAAAATGTTTTTTTTGTAAATATTTTTATATAGTATACAATAGCGGCTTTAGTATTTGCATTTTAATTTCGCGTTGCTCTAGATAAAAGAAAAAGAATCGAAAAAAAAATATCCGAAAACAAACATTAAAATCATAAAATTTGCAAGAGAAAACCTATATTCCCATTCTCGCACAGCGAATAAAATCTTCACCCAAACAAATCCAAATAATCCCAAAATTTCAAACTATTTAAAACAATCGTCAATATTTTTTTCCCAAACGGCATCGGCGCCGTGCCTCCACTATTGTTTCAAAGAAAGCCATCCGAGCGCAAGTTTGTAAATATTCTCGCGCGGCGCAGCTAAGCTCCTTTCGTTTACAAATAGCGCCCGCAGCTGGTGCAGCCGCGATTTCTGTCTGGCTCACGTTTTGTCGTAAACTGTTTAGTCCGTGCAAGCGAGTTTGGTTTGGGGCCAACAGAATTTCCCGAAGCTTAAGAGCTTCGAAAGAGCTCGACTGGCTCTTGTTAGCGCCCATCGGCTCGCATGGACCTTTTTGGATTTTGGAGATTTTTGGCTTTACGGGTAGGTTGGTTTGAGTTTTGGGAAGATTTTAGGGATGGGTTGAATTAATGGGGCAAGTGGTGTGGATGTTATTTATGACTTCAAAAATGTGGAGATGATGGTTTTCTTGTTTACAAAGTAAATAGGGAATTTATGACAGTTAAAGTAAACACTGTGAATCGATTTAAGGTCACTATAAATTAGAGTCTTTAGAAAAGTTTGGAGAATCATGAAATAGTTCAAACTTAAAAAAACTTTTAATGGAAGAAAATTTAGTTTTCGGTTACCAGAGCAGGTCGTTCACTCAACTCAGTTTGCAATTTTTATTCCTGTTTAATTAAAATCCCGTTTTTACACCGAATAAACGGAAATTACTCCCTAACTAATCTTATCTATCTATTCCTATTTACAAACAAACTTTTCCCTCCGAGAACCTCGCTTCTAATTTAAACCATATCATCCCTCGGCTCGCAGCCTTTTCGTTCCATTTTCGCACTCAGCGCGCCGATCCGGCGCAAAAAAGTAAAACGACCAAATCCGCGACGTCATCCGTCGAAGGTAAAAAGCTCCCTCTCTGTAATCATCTCGCCGCGCTCGGCGAAAAACAAAAGCCGCGACGGCGAAATCCGCAGCGCGCCGATTAAAAAGCCATGCGCTCTCACCGTAATCTAGCTCGCGCGATCGCCGGCTGCACGCGACAATTTGTCCCTCCCTCCTACCGTAAATGTATGTGCAATTATCCCTCGGCGCCGATCGAGACAGAGAGCGTTAGTTCCATTTTGGATCTGAAAACGCCGGAGTGTTATCCCCCTCCGCGCTCGCATTTACACAGGCCGGTAATTACGGAGATGAAAGCTCGCTGCTCTTTATACCGTGGCCGTAAAAAAGTTCGGTAGAAAATCGCGCGCGCTCGCAGCGCCGGCTGAAAAAGTTTGATGGAAGAAGGAAAAACAAGAAGCGATGCGTGTAGGTAGACGTATATGTACGCGGTGAATGTTTTTTTTTGGGAGCGAAAAAAAAAGAGTAGGAAAAGTTGGACGCGCGTATCTCTGGGGCGCGCGCATGTGTGCACGCGTGTTAGCTCGGCTCTCAGTTGAAATATTTCCAGGCGAGAGGGAGGCGGCAAAAATTGTTCCGTATATTGACAGAGGGGAATTACGAGGGGATTTATTCAATTTTTAGCGCACGCAGCGCGAGCTTTATCTGGCCGCCTGGCTTTATGCCGGATCTTTGAGGCGTGCTTATTCGACGTTCGATTCGAATGTCGAATTCGCGGCGAATGTTTTTTTTTTATCAGAAAGATATAACTTGTGCAGATCGAGCGTGCTCGTTTGGAGATTAGAGTTTTCGAGTTTTGGCGAGCTTTTAATTCAAAGGGTTTGCGTTTTGTTGGACTTGTTTTATTCTGTTACGTAGCGTTTGATAAATGACGGCGATTTTAAATTATAAGCCGTAACGAAGGTATTAATATATTCTGGGCAAAATATGACTTGATATTTATGCATGCTTCAGTAGGAAGCAAAAAAGCTCCGCGCCGATAATACGTTGATGAAGCACCGATCGAAGTAAGCTTGCTTTTTTCATAATCGGAAAAAGTCCTTAACTCGCTGGGAAATGACTTCGGACGTCTATTTCAAGAAGCCGAGCCCTATCAAATTAAATCTACAAAGCGATTAATAAACGCAACAGAAGCAAACGAGCTTCCTCGTAAAGCCCGTAAAATACGAGCTTCCTTCTACCTGGCAGCGCGTTAATAACTCCCCGGCTCTCTGTACCCACACGCATATACTTCATAAAATTAAATTTCATCCGCGATATTCACGCGCATTTTTGCCCATATCCAATCTCACGAGCGATTCTCATCCTATGCGAAATTCGAGGGGAAGTTGGCCGCAGCTGCAAAATCGCCGGGACGATAAAACGAGAACGAAATCGAACGAGCGAGAGTAAAAGACGCGCGCGCGCGCGTTATCTCAACGATGTCTGGGGCTGCGTGTCGAAAGCGCGCACGTCGCGAATATTCAATTAATCGCCGCGCCAATATACACGAGTGCGCTGCGCGGCGAGATAATGATAACGCGATTATGATAATGCCGAGCGAGCCGAGTCACATGAAATCGTGCAAATAAAGCAAAATTTTCGAGCGTTAAAATTTATGTTGCTGCCGCGGCGCTCTGGTTTCTTCTTTTCTCGCGCGTGCTTTTTTTATTTTACGTTTTCGCCCGTGAGCGACTGGAAAAGTTTTAGAAGTTATAAATAGCCGCGTGCGCAGCTGCTTACGCTAGTAGTGTTTTAGTTATTTTGTACGTTTACGTATACCGCTGAAGCTCGACGTTGAAATTTCAATTAACTCGGAAATTAAAGGTTGCAGGCGAAACGCGCAGCCGAGCGGACTGTGCCGCCGCTGTTTTCTCTGCTGAGCCGATCGCTCGTGCTGGGTCACCTAGTTTTTTTTTTTTTTAAAGAAGGCCACTGCTTGTTATTATTCTGCTTATTTTTGAATTTATTATTAGCTCGGAATAATCGCAATTGAATCTCATTTTTTAATGCATGAATACAGTTTTTAACTGCATTGATTTATGTATCGATTGTATCTTCTAGCAAAGAATGTATACTTTTGTTGATTTTTTCAATTAAAAATTTTATTTTAGAAAGAAACGAAAAGAAAATAAAATACTACATTTACTTGTTACCCAGTTGTAAAAATAGAGACAGCCCCCTCATTAATGGAAAACAAATTACAAGCGAAATTCCACGAAAACCGCATTATTCCCTAATTTAAAACGCCCACCACCCCAATCACCTTGGCTCGCTCTGAAAAACAATAGCCATAACGGGCGACAATCCAGCGTCGTTTATTAAATTCTTAGAATCCGAGTCGCGCGGATTCTCGTAATCCAGTTGTCACAAACAATGGACACAAAAAGCAGCAGGCGGCGACGGGGGGGAAAACTCCATCTGAAATAAAGCCAAGAGCGAGAGGAGCGAGTCAGTACCAGGAGCACTCGATATATATCAACGCGATCGTTAATTAAATTTCCGGCCGACGAAGCTCGAGAAAGAGACAGAGGAGGGACAGAGGGAAAGAGAGAGAGAAAGAGGAAGAGAGCAAAGTCGCGGCGGCAAACAATTAACCCCGGAGGCGCGTTTCGCGACAAATGATTCGCCGCGTTCCTGTACCTACCTACGGTCGAAAGAACGCCGGTCCCTTTTAATTAGATTCGCTTTTTCTCGATTCGCCTCGCGCGACGAGCACGCTCGAGTTCTTGGGGGTATCGCGATGAGAGTGTGGGTTTGCAGAGGGCCGGAGCGAGACGATGGGTATGTGTATATGTGGAGAGAGGATCGAGCCGCTCGGTTTCTCTCTTGGGGCTTTATTTTAGCGGCTGCTGGAAAATTGTTAAATTAAGCGGCCGTGGGAATAGTGGTTTGGTATTGTTTTAAAATGGATGTAATTATTTTTGAAAAAATAAAAGTGTACTAGATCAATAATTTTTATGATTAAATTTAGCATTAAAAATTTTATAAATTTAAAATTAACAGAAACAAAATAGTTCTATTTAATTAATCTCTAATTTTACATTTCTTCAGTACGCCTAATAGTGCACATCCAAGCCGTTTTTCTCAAACACTATAATACACATTAAATAAGCAGCTCGCAGACTCCATTAGCCGTCCGCAAAACATGCAAAAAAACCCACTTAATTTCAAAAACAAAAATCCAGCCACTCAAACGGCCAACTAACTCGGCAAACAACATCGGCGCGCATCCTCTTCCTCCTCCTTCTTTTTCATCAACAGCTCAACATCGCTATACACGTGCACCGGAATCCAGCACCTCGCTCGCACTTACCTCGGCGGGGCTTCGACAGCAGCGCGTACACCGAGCTCTAATAGAGCCGAGGAGCAGCCAGCCGACTGGTCGCGTAGACGGGGACTTTTTCTAATCCAATTACAGGCCGGAACGCAATCAACGTCAATCAGCCACCTAACGATCTTTGCGATATCTCTCTCGCTTTAGCCCGACCGAGAGGGAGAGAGCTTCCTGCAGCCCTTTTTCCTTCCTTCTTTCTCGCTGGCGCTGCGGGCTTTTTGGAATTAGTATCGGCTCTGGCCCGAGGGTGACGCGGCAAGGAAGTGTTTAGGAATCGTTTTGTAATCTTTGATGCGATGATTCGGAGTTCTTGGGTTGATGAGAGTTGAGAGGGTATTTTGTTGGTTTTGTTAAGTGAGTGATTATTTATACAAGGCTGAATGTTATTGAAACACTAATTGGCACTTTATTATATGAAATGAATTAGACAAGTATCGTTTTAAAATTTGTACGAGGTGCCAACACTACTCGAGACTCGAACAAACTCACTCCGTGTAATAATTTAATTTACTCTTATTTCCCGAACGAAAATAATCGTTGATTTATCAAATAAACACCTCTCCTCACACACGCAACTTAAACCCGCATTATCATAAATTAGATCGAAGCCGCTCGCGGCTGCAGCCGAACGCAAAACCCACAAGCATCCTGGCAAAATCCAATTTTATCCTCGAAAAGCGACTGTTACATACCCGATTACGCAAACAGCTCGCGCTCTCTCCGCGCGCGCAAGCGCATATCCAATTACCTGCGCACACGTCGCTCGCTCATCCAGCTCGCAACAGCTTCATATATTCAAATCGCGCTTCTCGGCTAATTATCGACTGCGCGATCGGCTAACTCAACGCCAGGTGAGGACGCGACGCGATATATGCTATTTTATCCAGGCACGCGAATAGAGATAGCCGGCTCTTTTCTTGACGGACTGGTTTTCACGCCGCGCGCAAGAACATTTGTAACGAGGAAGTTTTTAATCGCTACCTGTCTTTGCGTCCACGGCCGGCTTGATGGCAGGAAATGATTATTTTATTTAGCGCGCTCTCTAGCGCGCGGGCGACTCTCGCAATCGCGCGTGTAATTATCCGAGCGGCTAGCTGATGGCTCTCGCAAAAACAATTTCACGCGGGGGCTCTATTTTAGATTCAGCCGTGAGATACGCGCCCGTCGAGCTGCGGTTTTTCAGCGCTCGGAAAGCATTGGAAAGCCGAGGATTAAATTGGACGCGCGAGCGCGGCCTGGGACACGTAGGTTTTGAAGTCGTAGTTACGCGCTTGATTTATTGGCGCGAGGAAAACGCTGAGAGAGGCGAATATAATCGTTTTTATTTATGTTTAAAAGCTGCGTTACAAAATTGCGGCTGAATTAAAATTACCGCTGTTCGAGGGGTATATACATAGTCGTAGTGCAAATTTGTCGAAGCGAGAGAGCGATTCAAACGTCTCGTGACGTTGAATAATCGCGTTTGTTTATCTACGCCATAATTTATTGCCGCATTGAATATCAAAACGGTGTAAGAATTTAATTTATGCAAAAGACAGTCGATAAACAAAACGCTCGACTTCAAAATTACACTTTTCCGAAAAAAAACACATTCGCGAAATACTTTCTCCCAGTCTTCATTCCTCGCGCGCTATCGGAAACTCGCTCCCCGCCAGAAATGCAAAAACAAAGCCAAACAAAAAAGCCCCTCCTATCGGGGCTTTATCAGATAAGGCCTCTAAATCCCGAGCTCTTTAACCTCATTCAAATGCCCCTCCGGTAGAGAATCGCAGAAAAAGCAAGCGGCATAAAGCTCGGAGAGATCTCGGCGCACGACAATAAAAATAATTCAGAATCAAAGGCCCGAAGAGGAAGGAAAGGCCTTTAACGAGCGCAGGTTTAAATGCAAATTCGCGTGCATAATCGCCGCGAAAATCGGCGCGCTGAAAATATTTCTGCCGCTCGAGCGAGCGATAAGCGCGCAAAGTAAGCGGCCGCAGCGGAGCGGGGAAAAAAGCGCGGCGTGGGCGGCTCTCTGGGTATATAGCAGCCGAGCCGCGGCATTATAAATACGGTACGGCTTGGCCGAGATCCCGATCGGCGGCGCTGAGATTGAAGGCGACGATGATTCGATGACACGGTAGGTTGGTGAGCTGGGGCGTTTGTGCTGCAGAGGATGGTTTTGGTCGGTGGTTTGGCTGGGGTTTTATTGTGGGTATTGATGGCTTGGGTGGTGATAGTGGTTACGGTTAGTTTTGATGGGTGGGAGTGAGGAGAGATCGGAGGTATATTTAGAACGGTATGGAAATTTTTTGGTATAAATCATGACGGATTTGTTGAAATTTCTAATTTTGAAATGAATTCTTGACGTGTTTATCAATTATGAATATTCATGGCTAATTTTAATTTTCGTTTGAAGCCAGATGCGATTTCTCTTTTTATCTATAATTTATTTCCTCATTAGAAATTTTGCACTGGTCTAGAAAATTGTTTTAAGGTTACCGAGTATATTTCTTAACTACGTATTTATTAACACATATTTATCTGAATCGAGCAAATAAATATCAGAATTTGAAAAAGTGCCAAGAAACGTTTATTCGGCTTAATCTAGATTTCAGACGTTAAACCCGCGCAAATTAAAATAAATTATCGGGGTCAAAATATTGTTAAAAATAAAGTCAGGCTCAATTACCAGCATCTCTCAAAAATCCAAACCCCCCAACAACTCTCTCTCTCTCTGAAAATAGAGTAAATCAGTGTCAGTAAAAACGCCAACATTCAAATACCACGAGCTAATTCAACAAAACGAACCTCGCGGCCTGATCCCAATCAGCGTGACCAGTGCAAGCGCGCGCATATCCCAACCCACACACAGCACACATACATCCCTTCGGCCTCCTAACAATGTCATTGTTGGCCCATCGAGCCACTCTCGCGCGCTCGCCGGGAGAAACAAAACGGAAAAAGGCCACATACGCGGGCGCATAAGCAGGCGAATAAAGCGCGCTCAAGAGAGAAACGACGAGGACACAAAGATGCTGACTCCCTCTCTCTCTCTCTCGCTCGCAAGATGCTATCGACTCTCTGGGCGCTCGCGACGACGAGGAATTTATGGAAGGTGCGCTGTGCATATATGCGCAGACTTGCTCCCCCCGCTCTCTCGCGTATACACGACGCGGAATACCTATTTGTTAAGCCGGCATAATCTTCGTGTAGAGAGCGAGTGAGAGAGCCCGTGCGCGCAGCCCCGAGGCATTAAATTTAAGTTGCCTCGTTACTCTCGAAGCCACCGCTCGCTCTTGCCCTGTCACTCCTTTATTCCTCTCTCTCTCTCTCTTTCGCTCCTCTCTACGGCTGCTCGTCCTTTTTCTCAAGCAAGCGGAGCGCGCTGTGCTTCTTGTACTTTTGTCCTTTCGCGCGAGCGAGGAAATTTTCTTTGTGTGGCTAGAGAAAGAGGGAGAAGGAGAGAGAGGAAAGTTTTCGCACGCTGCATTTTTCTTCTGACTTTCGGACGAGGGTGTTTTATGGGTTTACGGAGGACTTTGTCGAGTTTGCCGCGAGCTCGAGTCGGGCCGTTCTGCTGAGCGGAAAAGTGCTTGTAAAAATTTCATTCCTCGAGTTTTACGGCAGTTTTTGCGACGGGAAATAAGGAATTTTTGCCCGAGGAAATGAAGAGAAAGCCATGATTGACAGTTTTTGAATAAGTCGCGCTTAGCGAGGAACGAGCGCTTTGATATTTAGCCAGAAGTCGAATGCGTATACCGAGAAAAAGTTTCCTCCAAGCATGATTCACTAATTATTAGTATGCATAAACTGCATTGCAGGCGGCGGAAACGTTTCCTTTTACTTATCGCATATCGGAGCTCTGCATTTGCTATACCTTGCGCACACGAGCGGCGAAATCGCGTCTCGTTTTCTGAATATTTAAATCTCGCAGCGAAGCGAGCGCCTCGCTACCTGCTATTTATAAATACGCGGCGCAAATTTACCAACTCATAAATCAGACAGGAATTTGAAAAACGAAAACAAGCGGTTCACTCAAAAAGTGAATGATTAAACATTCCCGGCAAAAAAAGAATCTATCCTCAGACGCGACATCGCAAAATTCGTCCGCTTACATAACGACGCGAGCGTTTCCTCGTTTCTAGGCTCGAGCTGCAGCACGCAAGCTCCTCTCTTCATTTTTATCTCATTATTGTCCGCTCGGCGACGACCTCGCTCTCAACGATCGCTCAGCATCTCCTCCTCTTCTTCTTGTTTCCTCGCTCGCAGCGGCTCTCAAATCGGCTCTCTGAGCAGAGCGCCGATATCGCTCGGCGATCTCCGCGTGTTTTTTCGATGCACCACCACAGGACTAATCAATTAAACGCGCGGCTCTTCCTATTACCAGCGGCTTACAAGGCGCCTGAATGTGAGCTCCGCCTTTGACTTTCCCGCGACTTTCTTGTTTTTTCTTTTCTGCCTTTTTTTTTGTTTGACGATGTCTTTTTGTAAAGACGCTTACTCAACATAGCGAGGGCGCCCCGGAGTATTTGGGCGCTTGTAGCGCTGCTTAAGTATGTAGATTGTGTAGATCGAGAGGAGATAGCGAGCGACGCGATTGCTTTAATTTGTTTTCGAATGCCGAGCGGTTATCTCGCGCACGGCCGGGGAGTGGTGCAAGCTTCCGATGAAGCCTTCGTCTCTGCGTGAAGTATCTGCGTTTTTTTTGTGCTTGTCGGAAATTTTGGGTTTGACTGATCGGAGTCGGTGTGTTGAAATTTGTTTTGTTGATTACGGCTTTTTGTGCACTGACCTAGTAGCTTTTTATCTACTGCGATATGGCGTGATTCTTACGTCAAATATCTGGTTGAGTAGTAGTATTTTTAGAGGATTTTTCATTCATGCAAAATTTAATCTTCGCTCGCAGAATGTACAAAAGCTCAAGCCAATTTATCGTGAGTGAAAAAAATCGACAAAAAGGGATCGACCGTCGTAAATACACTCTCGTCCATATCGCATTCAATCAATCAATCATTCAATCCAAAAAGACACCCTTTTGCACCAGCCCGTGAGCCCCTAAACTGTAATTAAAATTTTCAATCATCAGCGCTCTTTGAATATCAAAATCCTCTCGCGTGCTCCAATCAATTAAAAGCTTTTATTCGCATCATCGAAAAGTAAGCTTGATCCACATCAAACATCATAGCCCCGCGCGCACCCACTCTACAGTTTAAATACATCTACGTGATTATCTACGCACACCTGCAGTATATATATAATCAAAAACCATTCAGGAATTATAACTACTCACAATTATTAATCCAGCTTATACATACGCACACATCACCTCTTATTTTTCGGCAGATGCATAGTTCCCGAAAAAAAAAGTCGCTCGACTTCTCTGTTTTTTTTCTCCCGCGATATCAGCGAACGCGCGACCGAGCGAGCAAGCGATAAGAGAGGCCTTATCGCTCTGGCGGCGCGGGCATTATGTTTCCCGATTGCGCTTTAACGAGGCCGCGGCAGGGGAGAGAGAGAAACTTTGTGTCGCCGGCTGCTGCTGGCACGCAAGAATGTGGGAGAGTTGCCGGAGAGAGGCTTTTGCTTCCGTTTCTTTTGTTCTCGGCAAATTTTTAGGGGTTTTAATGGTGGTTGCGTTTGTTTTGATTTGTTGGTTGAAGGGTCTTATAGCTTTGATTGATATTGATTAATATTGTTAATATTGATTAATACTTGATTGATTTGAGATTTTTAACTTTGATTGATTAGATATAGAATTTATTTTTATTTTTGATTTATTTTAAATTTGTAAATATACAAGTCATAATCAAGAAATCATGATAGATTACTAATACATACCATCGTATAATTAGACCAATCCATTTGCAGCAGAAAATTACTTCATTAAAATGTATTCTCGCAATCCTCATCATCGAGAAGATTTACGCAGAAAATTCCGCGTGCCCCCAAACCCATCGAGCATCTCTCAACCACGCCAAAACAAACCGAATATTGCATCAATCCTCGCGCCCATCTCATCCATCATCGCGAAAAGTAAATTTCGCAACCGGCCAATTTCGTCATTAGCATATATAAAAAATTCACGCGGCTCCTCATCTTCTCGCTCCTCCTCGTAAAAAAAAAATCTTACCCAACTCTTCGCACAGCTAATAATCTTGCAACAAAGTGCACGCGACAACTCGGCTCTCTCTCTCTCTAGCGCGTTACCTCATTACGCAAACGCGTCGCACGCATTATTCGCTCGAGTCCTTGAGGCTTATGCACTGTGCAGCTCATTAACGACTTTTCCAGCAGCTGCTGCGTACAGGAGTACATGCACACAGGCGCCTACGCGTTCCTCGCTCCTTTTTTTTCTCTCCTTTTGCCGAGACGTGTCGTCGACCACAGGCCGATCGCGTTAATTGACTTCATTATAGGAGCGAAGCAGCTCGTCCGATGATTGAATGCTCGGCTGGGAGAGAGAAAGAGGCAAGGTCGCGCGGTTTTGCGCGCGATTTTACGTGTAGATGCGCAGGACGAGTTTTGCGCAGACGACGAAGAAGAGATGCGCGCGCGGGGAATATTAATGAGCGAGAGCGCAAAGAAGCATTTATGACCTCGTGGCTTTCGTTTTCGAGGCGTTTGTTTCGCTGAGGATGCGCTGAGAGGCAACCCGATCGCACTTGTTTTTCCCACGGAGATTTGTCGGTTGTTGTTGGGCTTCTTGTGGAGGAGGTGGTTTTGCTGTTGGGTTATTTTGTAATTGAAATGGAGTGGATGTATTGTAGATTATTTTTTGGTTGAGAATGATTTTTGTATCTTATTGGAAAATGTGAACATTTGCGTAATATTGATTTATTTAATCCTGTATGTAGGATTTGTTTTATCTTGAAATGCTATAAAAAAATGTATTTTAAATTCAGAATGAATATCTACTATTTTCAAATGCTTTTTTTTTTTGACAATAAAAATGTTTTCTACAACTCATCTCCCATTTTTTTAATTAAAAAAAATGTAATTTTAATATACTCCACAAATCCATTAAGCCCGAAAAATGCGAACAATGCAAGCTTTCCATTGTGCAGGATTAAAAAAAGCCCGGCTGAAACTAAATTAAAAAATCGCGAGCCGAGTAAAAAAAAGCAAGAATTGATCGTATCAGCCTTGTTGTCGTAAAATAGTACAAATTAACCCCTACAGCGTAAAAAGCACCTTTTCATCCGTCCCCGACACGATCCTCTTTTCAAAAAAAAAAATAAACACAATATTAAAAAGCACCCAAGCATTATCAAGCGAAACAACGAAATAAAAGAAAAAGCGCGTACACAGAAAGCTCGCCGGGGACAAAAGCTCGCGCGATTTGCATTTGCGCGCGACAAAAATGCGCGCGTTACAAAGGAATAATTAAATATTAATTAGCGCTTTCCCCCCCTGGGGGCACGCAGTAGCGACACAATGTGCCACCTTCCTTCTCTCTCTTGCGGAGCGATAAGCAGCGCAGAAAACGGTAAAATGGCATTTCCATCTGCTACTGCAGTACACTTGCGGCCCGCAAAAGGAATATAAATTCCCGCTCGTTTCGAAAATGAATCGTTTCCTTGGCTGCTGTGCGGAGCCGGCCTCAAAGGCGGTGGGTAGGCTAATTAAAACGTTAATTATCCATCCCCCGTGGCTACTCTCCGCGGCAAAACAAAGCATCGCGATTTAACGCCGCTAGGTGTATATACACCGTTCAGTGACGCTGAATTTAAAAAGAAGAAAGGGGAGACGAGACCGAAACGTAGCGAGACAAAAAGGTGTACGATTACCGCGCGCGGAGGGCCGCTGTATTTTCGCGACTTTCCGCCCTTTAAATACCCGCGTTTCTCGTTTACATGAATTGTGAATTATAAGAGGCACGCGCGCGCGCGCTGGGGGTGAGCCGGCCTTTTATAAAGCACCCAGCGAGAGAACTGAACGTGCTCAAATTCCCTTTTAACGGCGCTTTCACCGGCTTCGCCCTTTTTCCGGGTGCTATATACGCGCGCTGCGCTTCGTTGGGCTCGCGCGGCGCGCACCAGCTTCGTGTTTTCGCAGCGGCAGCTGGTCGCGCGTGTCTGTGTGTATCGCTTTCTAGTATTAAATCACTCGCTCTCTCCCCGTCTCTCGCTTTATTTAAGTAGCTCGCGCGCAAAAGGGTTTCACCCTGTACTTTGCATGAATTAGTCGCTGAAGTGGCCGATGCTCTCTTTTTTTGGCGGGGGTTGGCTTTTTGTGTTTGAAGAGCCGGCGGCTTTGATTTCGAAAATGTGGGTGGTGGAGTGGCTTCATTGACGTGGTCTTTTCGTATATGTTACTTTTTTGTTATCTATTTAAACGAGTCCCTTTTTTATCTAATAGAAACGGAAAAGAAAATACTATCCTTTCATCACAACGAGCCTATTTACCTTCCGTTTGCATCTAAAAGATAATCGAATGAAAATGAACCCCCACTCTCGTATATCCAAAACCCATTGAAAACACGCCTCGGCCGGTGATTCCAACAAAAACGCACACCCCCGCCCCTAGTTTTCCCCTGCGCCGACAAATACCAATAAACAACCCGGCAGCCTCGACAAAAGCAAAACAGCATCAAAATTGTCCCATTACACGCGCCAAACGCCGCGGACAAAGCACACCTCCAAACGGCGTCCGGCCGACCGTACCGAATTCGAATTCCCGTCGCGAATCATCGGGGGCCGCGCCGCTACTACAATGCTCCCAAATTTTTGCCTGCGCCCACGCAATACGAGGGGAAAAGCTTTTCCGCTTCCGCCACGTGAGAGAGAGAGTGCGGGGGTGGCTCTGAGCGTAGAGGAGAGCTTTCGAGTGGCCGTGTCTTCTTTCTGTCCGTTCGAGTGCGCCACTGTGCGCACACTTGCGCAAGCGAACACTTGTCAAAACAGGCCCCGGCGCTTTTTGTTTGTTTTGATACATTTCCCGCTCTGCCGGCTGCCTGCAGAGAGGGAATTACACGCGAGAGAAGCCTGGCCTATTGTTGCCCAAGTGCGAAACGTTGGGTGGTTTCCACGTGCATTTAATTCGCAGTCCGAGCTGGAGCGCGCGATGTTTGCGCACGGGATGAGTTTCGATGGGCCGAGGGTTTGTGCGGGAGCTGTGCGGGTTTGCCGGCGTTTATTTGATAATGCATATTTCATAGGATGTATTAGGAGGGTGGGGGGAGGGATGAGGGGTATTGTGCGCGGGTGTCTGGCCGCGGGTAGCGCGCGGTGATTATTTGCAGTTTGGGAATTAATTTTGGGGATTATAGGGTGGGAGAGGCTGGCGGGTTGTGGATTTTTGGGTAGGAAGAATATTGGAAATTGTTTGCCTTAATTTTGCTGCAGTGTGTAAGTGTGGGAATTTGGGGTAAGTGGGTGTAGAGTTGGGATAAATGTGTAGAAATTTACTTGTAGATATACGGAACTTGTAGTATATGAATTAAAAGTAACTTTGTTAATTCGCTATAATTCTCGATCAGTTTCAAATTGATTGACGTGAAAACAGTGTTTTAATCAGTCAGTTATTAATAGGACAAAATATCGAGCTTCTAGTTAGTTGATGTAACTAAAGACCAGAATATTTTATTAAAGAACATTGATTCAAATTCTATTATTATCATCTCACTTCTAATTTTAAATCTTTCATCAACATTACATTATTAAATTAATCAAAATAAGTTTTAAATAACTGTAATAATTAAAACAAAGCACAAAAACTAGTTTAACAATAATTTAAAAATTAAAATACTTCTCTTCTTTACATCTAAAAAATGCACCTCTAATAATTTGGACCTAAAAACTTTAACAAAAAGCTCCCGGAACATTGTAGTGATTATAATTCATCCAAAACTCTGGCCCATCTCCATCTCCCCTTTTTTTTCCAAAAAACTTTGCCGAGTAATCTCGCGAAAAGTCACCGCACACAGACACATCCACCCACATTTCTCTCAAAGCCAGAAGAAAAAAAAACGCCGAAACTCCAACACTTTTAAAACATACACTCGCAAAATCGCTCTCTCAAACAAGTAAGTTCAGCACCTCCGCTTCCGCACTCTCATTCTCTCTCTCTCTCTCTCTCTTTCATCCTCTCCTCCCTTTTTTCCTCGTCTCATTTCCACGCGCGCGCGAGCGCCACTCGCGAATATTAAAACATAAGCGAAAAAGCGACGAAACGCTGAGCCAGCTTACAAAAGAGATTTTCCACTTTGTGCGCGCGCTGCGGCGGCGGTCCCTGCTCTCTCGCGGAATATTTATACTCCGTCGACACTTTGCTAATCTCGATTTTTGCTCGCTCTCCCGCGCGCCGGCTACAAAAAAACGGAGTAGCACAGAGAGAATTA
The DNA here is from genome assembly GCA_900480035.1 of Eupelmus urozonus. Classification (NCBI taxonomy): domain Eukaryota; kingdom Metazoa; phylum Arthropoda; class Insecta; order Hymenoptera; family Eupelmidae; genus Eupelmus; species Eupelmus urozonus. Next base: position 44,744 of record UELX01000188.1, on the reverse strand, counting down.
ATGCCAGTCTTTTATGATTTAACGAGGAGGCAATGGGCCTTTTTCTTTCTTTTTCGGAAAAAAAAGCGAGAGAAGAGACTCTCTCTCCTTTTGCAAAGGAGCGTCGGGGATTAAGCGATGCGTTTAAAGGCACCGGACACGTCGGCGGTTCGCTCGCTCGTTCTTTTGTGCTGTTTGCGCGAGCGCGCGCGGGCATTCGCTTTTTGACGCTAAGATTGTTAGTTTAATGAAGCTCTTTGAGGAGAGCCTTTGTGACGGGGCTTGTTACACGGCAGCCGTGCGAGTTATGAACATTGCCGGAGTTTTTAATTTGATTGATGCGCGCAGACGTAGTTGAGCCTGTCGCGCTTCTCGCGCGGCCAACGCTTCTTTCTTTTATTATTTTTTTCTCGAAAAATAATTGTGATTTATTTTGACGCGGGAATCGCTTGCTTATGCAAAGAGGAAACTCCGTCGCGATGGATTTTTAAAAAGTTCCAGAGGAAAAGAAATAATTACGTTTTCAACTGAAATCGTTCGCTTCGCGTTTTTCAACCGATGCCTAACGTAAATTCCAAATTATCTCTAATAAACATAATTCCAAAGGTAATAGGAATAACAAGCACAGCCGGGCCGCAAAATAATTCAATACCCTCTCGCCGATCTCCAGATACCAACAACATAAACCGACGATAATCGAAGAGCGATAAGTCAAAGCCCCAACCGAAAAAAACGAGCGAACCAGACAATAACCCCGCTCGATCCTCTCGCGGCAAAAAGGCCACGAAAAAGCCTCCCCCGCAATGCATCGGCCGGTGCAAAAAGAGCTATATACACCGGCGAAAGAGAGAGCACATACGTATATATAAACGCGCGCATGGGGAGAGAAAGAAGCATGCAGCGCGCGCACCACCGCTCGTGAGAGAATTCACGCGAGGTCGAGCGCTGAGGTCATTCTCTCTCTCTCTCTCTCTTTTTCGCTCGATCGCGCGCGGGGGTCGCGAAGGTCGAGGCGAACGTACCTCGCTTGCGCATCGTTTCTTCCTCTCTCTCGCTCCTCCGGTATGGTCGTTGTGCGGGAGAGAACAAAGTGCGTCTCGTTGCATATTAAGGGTCATTATTCGAGACGGCGTTTCTCGCTCGAGGGTGAGATAATGCAAATAAGGGATGGCTCGCTTCTCGGAAGGTATTTACGGGTATTATTGAGGAGTGGGCTTTGTTTGTTTAAGGAGGGGGACTGCGATTACGTTGTTCGAGATGAGTGGGCACTCCGGGTCGAATCATTCGATGCGGTTCGAGGTGGTCGGGAGGTGTAATATTAAAGTTTTCAAGTGCGACGTGAATATAATAAACTTGTAAAAAATCGTGTTTAACGATTGCAGAGGTAATTATCGTACGGTTACACAATCGTAGAAGCGTGAAACGACATATCAGCTTTTCCTGGATGACGAATTTGAATCTACAATTTTTTCGTGTTCTGCGCAGCGGCTAGGATTTTTTTTCTTCAAATCTCCCGATGTTTCCAATTAATACATGCAGAGGAATGTAATTACTATTGACTTTATCGCTCGTTTAATGGCGGCAATAAAAATGGACTTTATCGATGCATGAATCAATAGTGCGCGGCGCGCGAGTGTTATTTTTAATCTTAAACCGCGCTCTGCGCGCACGCGGCTACGTTATGACCATCTTTAGAAACTGGTTTTAATAACGCGCGAGAGCTCGGTGTACAGAGCGCTTGATTAATTTGCAAACATTTCACGTACACGGTATACGCATTAAAGCTTTATATGACTTATGCGAATAAGCATCAACGTTTAATGTCTGTTGTTTCAAGTGTATTATGCACTGCGTTATTATGTTCTTTACCTGACCTAAATTAAAAATGATACTATAAATAATTATTTACCCGAGCTAAACTTGTTTTTCTTCGCTTATATACGTTTGTTCAAACGATGCTTGATATCTTTATGCGAGAATAGATCAACTTTTTCAGGATAAAACCGATTAAAATTTTCGATTAAAAAATCAAGATGAAATATCAGTAAGCAGTATGCACTCTGACTAACAATTTAACTTTTTTAATTTATTGCATCAATAATAAAAATAAATATACAAATAAATTTTCAAAAATAATTGAAACACTTAAAAAGTATCCAATAAAATAAATTAGTCAATCATAAATTCGTCCTTGTTTACCAAACTTCCTTACTCTCCAACCAACCCGCTCCTGCAATTCAATTAACAAAAACAAAAAAAACACCATCAACTTGTTTATACACCTTCAGCGCTCTTAAGTATCCCACAGCTCACTTAACGATAACGACTATCCGCGCTCCTCAAAGACCTCGCAACTTTCCCTCGCCTCTACACACAGCCACGATTTCGCGCGTTTCGGACATTATCGCCCCGAACCCAACTTCCCCAAGAGAAGATCTATCAACTTCAGTCGGCAGCTAACTCGCGATTATCTCCTTCAGCTACTCTCTCGCCAAGCGCGGGCCATTCAAACGAGGCGCTCGCGTGCTCGCTCTCATCGCCGACGATCGTCCACAGGATAACTCATATACACGACAGCGATAGTTTATTTTTAAGCTATTACGCGCGATTTCAGCCTTATCTCACGGCTGACTCATCTGTTCGCACTTTTATTATTTTTTTCTCTTCTCCGCCGCGCTGCTACTGCGCTTTATATTAATCGCGAGCCGCGAACGTTTGAATGATTTACATGCGAGGATATTAGGGTGAGAGAATATTGCCGGCTTTTCCTGCTCGGCGGCGCCCGGCTGCGCGCGCTTTTTTCTCGCTGTCTTTTTCTGGAGGGTCGCCTGTTTTTGCAGCGCGGAGGTTGATCGACTGCTGCTCTTTTTGCCGGCTGATATTAAAGTGATTTACGGTTATGCAGAGTTCGAGGAAGTGGATAATGCTTCTTAAACGTCGCCTTATTAACGTGGAGCCCGGTATAACTATTCACCTCGCGATTCATAGAGCAAGAAGCTTGATATACGAGATGGATAATCAAATTTATCCCGGGCGGATTAATTTAAAAGTTAAAAGTCTAAATGCTCGATTTAACAACGCTCCGCCGGGAGCGGCTAATTTAATCTTTCGAAATTGCAAAATTAACCTCTCGTGATTCGATCCGATCGATTTCGAGCCTCCAATAACACACAGAGGCTCCTTAATGCCGCATTATTCGGTTCATTACAAAAACGATTAACCCTTGCCCGGCTAGCCCCCCTAACTTCTTACGAATTCGCTCCGAGCAGAAATTACCTACCGAACGCGCATTTCGTTTTACTTTCGAGCGCAAAAATTACAACTCGCAGCGAGGATGGCCACTGCGCGCGCGCTGAAAACCGTCGATTAAAGAATAAGCAGCTGCCCGCGCGCGCTCATAATAAACCCATTAGCCGGCGCGCTCCCTAAGCCTCAGCAAGTGTAATCGCGCGCTCACCCCTTTCACCAAGCTCGAGAGCGCACAAGAACAGACGGCAAAAAAAAGGCAGCAGCAGCAGCAGCGGCAGTCTGCGCACGCCTCCTTCTCTTCCGCTAATGATACGCGAAATTTCGAATGGACTTGGCCGCGTAATAACTGGAATTTCTCGGTAGTTTCTCGAGTATAACGAAGCTTAATAAAGCTGTTGCAAATAATGGACGTTGAAAAGGTGTACGCGTGCGCGCACTACTGGTAATAGTCCTCGAAACTGATGTTTAATGCACGCGCGCTTGCACTTGTGCAATATAATGTAACGACAAGCGTATTAATACGGAATAATGCTAATGTCTATGCGCCGGCGTACGTAACAAACGTTCTGGATGCATTATATAGGCGCCGACGGTATACGCACAGAGCTGTTGTTGTTCTCCGCAATTAATTCCTTTTTTTTTCACTCTCCGAGCGGCGAGATGTTGCGCCAAGGGTCGGCTTCCAGAAAATACGTCACTTTTATGTAAACAGCGCGCCCGATGCAGACAGATTTATTGTTGCAATTTGCACCGCGCGCTCAAGGATGCAAGAAGTCTTAATTGCGTTTATTTCGAGATACCGGAGATATACCTTGTATTATTATACACGCGAAAAATATAGTTTATAGCGCTTTAATTAGGGATACTTAATGACTCTGCTCATTACCGGAGAGCCGCATTTAAATTTTTAGTCTATCAAGTTTTATTATAAACAGCGCTGTCTTATTAAACAAAAATACGAGATTCGCTGAATCGTTCTCTTATCCTCACCTCCGCAAACGAGACTCGTAATTGAAATGGACGCGAAAAATTATCCATAAGTGATATGCTTTCAATATTCGCCGGAACGCTCGGTCTAATTTCGCTCACATGTGTGCCGGGTAATAGGCGGGGAATCAAAAAGTGGGTATCGAAATTACAGTCCCCGGAGTTTCGAGTATCACGTGAGAGGAGCGGAGAGCTAGAGAGACAACAGGAAATGGAAGCAGGATTTAGCCAATCAAATTTAACGTCCGAAATTCTTCGTGGTTCGGTTTAAACGGTAATTGCTTTAATCCTGTTTCAATTTGCCCGGTGCCGTCGCATTCCGATGTAACAGAGCCTAACGATCGAATCATTCAGTTTATATATTACAGGCTCACTCTCTTTTGATCTAATGGATTAGCCTCTCGCGCGCGCGCGCGCGAGAGAGAATCGAACAAAGGCACACAGGGTGTATTATCGAATTTGTTGAGAGAGATCCACTCTCTCCCCGAGCCCTTTAATTTTATCTCCAAATTGCTTTAGTATTGTAATTTCTATTAGGAGGCAAAATTACCGCGCCTCGGTAATTTACTATCAGTTTTGTAATGACCAGTCATTGAAAAGTCGATACAAAAAATTTAAGCATCACGATAATAAGAAAATTATCTGTTATGTATCTAAAGGAATTAGGGCCTAAGTAGAGACAATTTAATTTTCCAATTTGGGAGTTGCATTTTTTTCTTTTTACAATAACGTACACTGCGTCTAATACGACCGCATTACCAAAATATAATCTTTAGAATTTATACCTCGCAGTATACCTGAGCCATAATATCGAAAGTCAATAGCTATCTATACTAGCCTTTCCCAGACACACCAAATTCAATATCAAAAATATCATTCGCCTTCGAAACCAGAACCACCAATTCCGCTTTTTACGCTCCCCACACCCACCGGAAAAAAAAGAAAAACAAGCACTCGAACGATTATGAAAATCGCCGGATCTCAGCAAGCCAAAAGCCACACACTCCCAATTACACACGGAACTCCAAGCTCCCGGCGCAGGGACGAACTTTCCTCTCCGTCTGTCGGCCTCGTTTGTTTTTGTGTTCGCGCGCCATGAAATCGGGAAAACAGGATCTCCCTATCTCCGGCAGTAAATACGCGGCTATCTCTGGAACACTCTTACCGGGAGGTTTCCTAACCGGCGCGGAGGATAGCGCCAGTATAGGAAAAGCTCGGGCCCGCTCCCCCTCCCAGAAAAGCCGGGGGAGAGAGAGAGAGAGAGCAGAAAGAGAGGACGCGCGATCGCGCGTTCAGCGAACTTATATAGGAGGCCACTGATAGAACGCTAAGTGCATTTGGCAAGCTTCCAGCCGAACGAACGACTCCGTGCTTTCTTTCTCTCTCGGCGCGGCGTAAAATCAGTGAGCCAGCCCAGCAGGCTATATAATCGCCCGTCCTTTTTCCTCCTCCTCCACCCCCGCCCTGTACCTTCTCCACGCCACTTTCCGTCCTTCGCGCCTTTTCCTTTTAACTTTGCCATTTTCTATCTGGCTTCCTCTCGATACTCTCTCGCGTGTACTCCCGCTGCTGCTTTTTTTTCACGTCCTCGATACGTCTCTCTTGCTCTGTGTTTTTCTCTTCGTTATTTTCTTTTTCTTCGCTCGAGCTTTGCGTGTTTTTTTTTCTTCTTTCAGGGTTGGTCTCTTTCTATTACCGCTTTTCTATTCATTCTCGTCTTCATTAAGATACGGCGCGCGATCCGAAGGTTTGCTCGCGCTCGCTAAATTACCGCGGCTTTGTTGCTTTAAGCCTCACCGATTTAAGGATATTTATTTACCTCTGTAGCCTTTGTTCGGATTGGAATTTCTTTAATGATGCGGTACTTATGTAATTATAAAGATTTATTTAATACATTACATCCTTGGTATCCTTTTTCAATTCTCAACTTTCTATTCTTCCTTTTATTTTCAAAACTACTTTATTAATTCATTACATTTTCAGCGTAATCCATCGGCTCGATTCTGAATCATAGGCACTCCCTCCGATCCGCAGATATTGAAAGACCATAAAAGTATAAGACAAGCCATAAAAACAGAATACCCTCTCCATCCCCCATTTCGGTAAAAACGTCTATACGCTCGCTCCTTTCCTGATTTCTCCCCCTTCACAGTGTCGCCGTTCGCTTATATTTCAGAGCGGGCGCGCACACAGCGTCTCCTCTTTTATTTTCGCCATCATCCTCCTATGCTCATGTCTCTCTTTCCTTTGGCTGGGCGCTCGATAATCCTCGGCGCGTATATATAAACGACGAGCGCGCCGAGCTTCCAGTGTGTGGCTGTTGGCAAAGGAAACCAATCGCGGGCTTTCGAACCGCAGCCGAGGAAAATATGAAAAGACGTCGTCGGCGATTAATTCAGCCCTGCTGGCGTCGTCGTAGTCTACCCACCCTTCCATATAAACGCGCTCTGCTAGAGAAAGAGAGAGAATGGCAGAGTATAGACTCGCAAAAATGTCGACGTCGATACGTGAAATTGCGCGGAACGCCAGCTCCCTCGCGGCTTTCTCTTATCCTTTTTTTTTCTTTATGGGGGCGGGGGTGTGGGAGAGGCTTTAACGAAGGGATTTCGCGATCGGCGACGACGGGTAATGCCTTCCTATGTGTGTGTCTATACGCTCTTTCATCCGATATGCGTTTATGTAATTCGCCGGGTTCTCGCTGGTTTTTGCGAGGCTATTAGTCGATGCCGAGCGGTAATTGAAATTGGTTCTTTGTTCGGATTTAAAGTTGACGCGCGATCGTGAGGCAGATAGGTTTTTTCGGAGTAATTAGCGAGTACTCATTATGTGGAAGATTAATTAACGTTTCGTTGTTTCTTGACGTTTTAAATTTTAAAAAGCTTTTTTATTGAAATTTTACTTAGGGTATGTTGAGTAATTGAACTGATGAGTTTTTTTCTTTTTTGTTACAGGTACGTTTCTCTTCTTCGATGATCTTTTCAATTTTGGTATGCATAGAATCCATAAATTTCTTCGAAAGTGTAAGTAATGCGGTTACATCTGAAATAAAAATGAGCTAACATTTCATCCTCTTACCAAAGAAAAAAAAACACACTTCACAAACTTCTACCACAATGTAAAATTCCTTACACAGAAGCAAAAAGGTACCTCCTCCATTTCCGGCCACCTTCCCCATCGACGCCTCTAAAACAGCGATCAAACACCCTCACTCGGCCCAACCTCTAATATTCCAGCTCTCCGAGGCTCGTTGCCAGGGCAACTTCCAGACCGCGTCCGGCAAAAAGCGCGCTAAATCCGACTCTTTTCGCGGCTGCGATCGCGCGTCACAAAAGAACGCGCTAAGCGCGATAAAGACTACACGAGGCGACCCGCCTCGCCTTCGAATCGGCCTCGATAAATAAAACATCGGCGGCCGCGGCGTCAGCCTGAAAAAGTTGTCTCATCCGACGCTCGAGAGAGCGTCGAGCAATTCCGCAGCGTCGTTAGTAAGGCTTCGCCGAGCGACGCGCTTCTAATGCCCCTTTTACACTTGATGCCACGGGCGCGCGCTCTAAGCCTCGCTTTAACTTTCGAGGTATTTGCCTTCAGGTTGGGTGTATACGTATAAATAGATCGCCTGCAGGCGGGGTGTGGGAATAAGAGGCTTTTGATTCTCAAGGTTTTTGGGAGAATTAGAGAGAGAGTGAGCGAGTGCGTGCGAGCTTTGATGTCGGAGAGTCAAATTGTTAATGAATAGGGCTTTTGTGCGATGGAGTGCTGATGGACCGGAGAAAGGCGGGAGATCAAAAGTTTGAGCAAACGTTTGAATTTCGTAATCGCCGGGTTATTTAAGCAGCTTGTTCAAGCATGCGGATGTGTGTGGGGCTCCCTGCTATGAATTATACGCGTTTGGAAATACGGGTTTCACTTGAAACTGATCAGACTAAACCGTTTTACCATGCTGCAATTCTCATTAATAGACCGCTCGGTCGTTGACCTGTACTTCAATTATCAAAGGGACAGGTGACACCAAACTATACAGAGTCAAACAAAAGAATCAGAAAAGCATTCGAACTAAATAAAGTTCTTCATCTCCAATTATCCAAACTCCATCGAGGCACGTCCAGGGTAAAAAGGTTTCATTGGAATACTGACCGGTGCGAGAGTTAGGGATCCTGCAGAATCTCTCCTACCCAGAGAGAGAGAGAAAAAGCTGCTGCCGCGCGAAAGTGATTCCGGGCACGCGTTCGTCGCTTTTCGTCGAGCTACAGCCGGTATCTCCTCCACCTCCTTTGGAGCATCCGTCCGCCGATTAATTCTGCCGCCTCGCGCCAGAGAGCGAGATTGTTTTGCAGAGAGCTGGTATATACGCGAGCGCGCGCGCCGGGAACAGGGAGAGAAAGAGAGCAGGTGCTCGCTTTCTGCCGCGATTGCCGTTCTCTTCTCTTTCCGTCCGAGTTTCTTCTTCCACTTTGTTCGTTGTTGTTGCTGCCGCTGCCGATGCTTTTTTTTTTTTGCTCCCTCGACTCTCTCTCTTTCTCGTACGCTGGCTTCTCTCCTCACTCTTTTTTCGAACGCGGGTTTCTTTCGCTTCGTTTCTCGCTCGTTGCTTTTGTTTTTCACTCTCTATCTTTCTTTCTCGATGCCCTCTCTCTCTCTCGCTCACTCTTTTATTTCGTGCCCTTTTTTCGGCTTTCTGGAGCTCCGATACGACTCAACTTCCTTTCTCTCTCGCTCTCTCTCTGGGTGTCTGGATTTTGGAGGGAGCTGATTTCGGACGTGAGCTGATGCCGGGGTGTAAGGCCAAGAGACTTTCTAACGAGGATGGGATTTTCGCTCGATGGGCTTTTAAGAAGGGTTTTTAGCGTGGTCTTCTATTTTTTATAAGAATTTGAATCCTGTAAAAGGAGTTTGGGTCCTGGAAGATGATGCATTTTTAAACTGTGATTTGAAATAGAGATGTTGAATAGTCTAGACGGGCATTTCGTCTGATCAAATATCATGTCACGAATATAATTAATGAAGAAGTCCAGTCTTTCTAGACCTGTTTAAAGATTGAAATGTTATGTCAAATTCTTAGGAGAACTTGTTCATTTTTATAATTAATGAGATAATAGTCTAGACGTGCACGCGGTCCATCATATAAAGGCTATTATTAAATATTAGTCGAGAACACGTGGATGCATTATCAACTCGCATAATTGACAGTCCTTAAAAAAAATTTGAATTCAATGGAAGCATCCTTCCACCTGCGGCGCAATAAACAATTACCCCCGTGCTTGCTTGCGCGTAAAAAACAATTTCAGCTAATCGATATTCCCAGAACTCAATTACGCGTATTATGCCCGATAAATCGTATATAGCCTCGTTGCGCGCAGATAAAATCAAATATTTAAATAAATTATACAAATCGATGAAACATACGTCTGGCAGGCAGAAAAGTTCGCCTCGCTCCGGCTGTATAGCGTACGCGCATTAACTAATCCACTTAAAGCATCGGCGTATATAAAACGTGGAAGCGCGTAATGGAAACGTGATCAATTAACTTCATCGTGCGCTCGCCGACTGACAGTTAACTCGCTCCTAAATAAACACAATTCATTACCGCTGAATTAGCATGATTAACGTTTCATAGGCAGAGCCGAGCTCTCGCGCGCTGCGATCGATGCGCGCGCTAGAGAGAGGGAGAAAAAATCCACTTTCCGCCGCGTGACATCGGAAGCGCGCTTATGAAACATTAATTTCATTGATTGGCAGCCTGATCGATACGCGTGCAGCCGGAATACCAACGCAGTGCTCTGTTTACGCGTGTACAATCGGACTGGATTCGAGTAAGAAAAGGCCAGCGACTTTTCAACGGCAAAGACTGAGAAAGGGGCTTTCCTCGATGAATATTTCAGCGCTTACATGCTCAGCAGGTTAAATTACGAGGTTTGCGCGAATAAAAGCACGCCGTTGTTTTGTTTGCGGCCGCAACTATGTAAGTACGTGGAAATCGATGAGCGGGCGAGCGCTCGGTTAAACGATGTAAAACCCGGGACTAATAAACTCGCGGCGATATTCCCACGTGTGTTTTGCAAAACTATTTTTCCATTAGCGCGGGATTAAAACGCGCTCGGCCGTCGAGTCTTTGTAAATTGTTTGCGCGCCTGGTGCGCTTGCGCGCGCGGCTGGCTCTATTAGGAAATGAGAAACGTCGGGAACAAAAAATAGCGCTTGATTTATCGGAGCCTGGCGCGAGCGCTGGCTTTCTTTGGAAGTTTTGAATATGCGTTTCTTTCGAGGGAGTAATGAAGGATAATTGAGCCGGAGAATTGGGAATGCCGGCGGTTTTAATTCGATAGTGTCTGTGTACGTGTGTAGCCGAGGCCCCCGGAGATAAACGCTGTAATTACGCGGTGATTAGAATTAAGAAGTGCGATCGTTAAGCCGAGCCCGGGGTTTGATATAAAGATGTATTAAAATAATAGGGGCTATTATCTTTTAATAATCGCGGTCAAATTGATTAAACTGAGAAAACTCGAGAGTGCAGCTTGATGCGTCAGATTCGAGCGTTACTTTGTTGTGTGTAAAAAGCGGTGAGAATTTTAATCGCTGTGGATAAATCTTGTTTATTTAATTAGTCCATTAGCTGTGCTTTAATGCAAATCATTAGGGATGAATCATGAAAATATTATTCATACAAAGTTATAAACTGACAAAACCATTACGCTAACCGTGTCCAATTACGCCGCAACCTTGATATAAAATTTTTATGTGAAAATTGACGCTCGAGTTTGCGCTTTATAAAACGTTTACGCGAAAGCATTTACATGCGACCGCAGCAAAATGCATTCTATAGAGGCACGTTTATTTAAATATCGGTGGATTTTAACCAAATATTCGGCCGTTATTCAAACACACACGCATTACAAATTCAATAAGTCAGCTCTTTTGCCGAATTCCCCCCCAAAAACTACAATTCCGCAGAGACCACACGTAAACAATTTCCACAAAGCAAACTGCAGCAGAGAAAAAACCAACAAAAGTAACTCGCTCACAAAAGGAAGCGCATCCCGCATACGCACTCCGGCTAATTAACCTAACTACAGCTTACTCAAACTCTTTCAGCTCTACCGAAAAAATAACTAACCCTCAAAAGTAGCCAGCCGCGGCGAGGCGGCTCCGAAAACTACACGGCGCATTCTCCTCCTTCCGTCCAATTACCAAGTTCCGCGAACAGATCATGTCAGTCCTCGGTGCATGCGCGAATATACATCCCCGGGCTCTGCTGCAGTAGCAGCGCTCGCATTCGGAATTTGCAAGGCGCGCATTAGCCGAAGAGTCACGTCGAGAGCGCGCGCGTCGAATCGATCACTTGGCACGCACACTGTCTCTCGTGCGTATATTTGTGTATGTGTGTGTGTGTGTGCAATACAGGGAGGAATGATTCGCGCAGTGGCTCTCCGCGTTATTCGCACGTGTCGGCCCTTTTCAGCGAGCGCGGGCGGATGTGTGCAGACGAAAATTGCAGGAGCGAGCTGGCTTGGTGGTAAATAGGCCCGGCGAGGTCGATGCGTTTTTAAACTGTTGTCGAGCGTGGGATATTCGGCGGGGGATTGGCACGCTGGGTGGAGTTTTGAAACGCTGTGACGTAATTGTGTGAGCATTGTAATTTGGCTGGAGGAGGAAGCGGAGTTACGAGTTGTTATTTAATTTTTTGGAATTGAGGAGGCTTTTTTTTATTTTTGAAATTGAGAAAGGAAAATAGTAATTAAAGGTGTGTGGCAATTTTCGAATTGCATCATAAAACATTTGTTTTAATAAAAAAACTTTTATTTTTTGGAATTCAAAACCATATTTTTAAAGCATGAATCAACTTTTACGACACGATGATTTTTAATCCAGCGCCACGCAGCTCTCTGAGTAATCCAAACGATAACTCCGATGAAGCTCCGAGACAACGCGAGAGTCGCAAACACAGGCGCCGAAAACGAGAGCTGATTGAGCGAACAAAGGCGCGCCACGGCACCCCGAAAACACGCCTTTAGGCATGCTTAACGAGCCGTCGCGTGAGAGCCTCTGCACCTCCATACCATCTCTCTCTCTCTCAGCAGACCCGGCGCACCTCTAATTTCATTACCCGGCATTATGCTTCTCGCGACGTTTTTTACCGCTCGATTTCGCTCTCACCAACCGGCGCTTCTTTGCCAGTGTCCTAAGTGACCAGCAGCGCGGCTCGATCCCCGGATAATGAGTTGATTAAGTCGAGGGAGGGAGATAGAGACAGCGAAGGGACGCGCCGGCTGATTAATCGGAGCCTGCGGGGAAATTGTATTTTGGTCGGTTTGCGCGCGCGCGAGCTGGTGAATCGACGCCGAAGAGGGACTAGAGGAGGACGTTTATTGGCCTTTTGGGGAGATTTGTATGTGCGGGGATAGAGAGGAAAGAGAGAGAGAAAGCGGAAGGATGAGGGGTAAATGGCGATTCTTTTTGAGAGTGGACAGCGCGGAGAGGTGCGCGCGTTAATGGGATTTTGGCGCGTCAGGGGGGACGCGAAAGGGTGAAGCTTTTGCGGACGGTCTGCTGATGCGGAAGCTTTCCGGCCGGCTTGAAATTTAAATAGTTTGGCCTGACTGTACGAGTGTATTTCGGTGCTAAGTAGGATTCTTAGGGTACTTTAACTATTTGCGATCGGGCTTTGATCATATTTAATGATATTTCCATTTCGTTTCATTTTCGCGAACGTTGAGTAATACAGTGAGAGACAGTTCAGTGCTATTGTATTCTGTCAATCATTTAAAATGCAGATATCATGCAAAACAAGCTCTACCATTCGGCACAAAGCAAAGCTTCTATACAGGCACTTCCTCGTCACAACAAAGTCGGACGCGCGCGAAAGAGAGAGCATAAGCCGAAAAAAGAGCCCGGGCCCCCGGCGGCACACAGCAGCAGCAGCAGCAGCAGGCATCATTCTCGTATCAGCAAAGAGAAAGCGCGAACTGGCGCAGCCGTCGAAGCTGAAAAAGCGGAGCTCTAAAAAAAGAAGCGAAGCTGCCGGCATAATAAAAGTTCCACACACAAGTGCAGAAGGTTCATTGTTCCGCCGCTCCAGCCAGCGTTTATTTATCATCGCTTTATCCGTAAAGAACCAGGCCGCTCTCTTCCTCTTTGTTCCACGCGTTCGCTCTCTCAGCTCGATATTTCGCGCCGGCACACGAGAGCAGGCTTTCTTGCAGGCGCGCGCGAGCGAGCGAGCGAGCGATAATTCGGTTGCGGGGCCAGGTGCGAGGCTAATTTCGTTACACTACTCTCCGAGGTGAAACACAGGCGCGCAGAGGCGCAGGAAAGAGAGGATCGAATTAGCCGATGTATCGTGTCAGGGTCGGCGAACCCAATTAATGAAACACACACGAAGACGCGCGAGTGGGGAGAGATATCGCCTGTGTATGTATTCCAGCGAGGAAATTGTTCAATTTCTGCTGAATTTCCAAGTTCTCTCTTTCGCTGCGTGCGCACACGTGTGCACCTCGCTGCTGTTCTCTAACGCGGATTTATTGAAATTTCCCGTCTATCTCGCGCGCTGACCCTCTCCCTCTGTGGGGACGCGCGAGCCGGCTCTCTCTCTCTGTGTGTACGTGTGTGGATATACAACGCCTCTGTGTACGTATAGAAAGCGAGAGAGCGACGCGTTTGATTAAACGCGGCCGGCGCTCGGCGTCGGCGGCCGAAGCGCTCGACACGCGGGTTAATTAACGATGACGCAGTTTTGTTCTCTGTTTCTGCACGCTGAAATGGAATTTTTTGCCGAGCCGCTGGGCTCGGGGCGTGTTGGATTTGAATTTTAATGAATGTGGGAAATGTATTTATCTGGGGGCTCTCTCTGCGTGGATCTTTGTTTTTGGGAAGTTGAAGTTTTGTTGCCGTTGTTTGGCGAGTTCGATAAAGAGTTTATATTTTAGGTATATGTTACTTTAAAATTCCAAATGTATAAAAATAAAAATATGAATTGATGATGAAAATAGAATGAAAAGAAATCTGTTGAAATTGTGCAAATGATATATGTGACGCTAAAAACAATAACTGCCGAGCCCATCAAACTCGTTTCAAGATCCAGTCTGCGCTCGGCCAGCATCTCAAAGACATCCCAGCATTCCTGAAACTAAAAATACTTAAGCCTGTTAATTTGCGCGTGTTAACACAAAGGATAGAGTTGTCCACTCTCCTAGTGATTAATACCGGCTCCTCGCTTTTTGCGATGAGCTGTCCTCTCTACCCGCGAATCCAGCCGCATAAACGTTTCCCCGAATCGCAAAGAGACGCTTAAAACCGCTCTTCCCACCGAGAGAAAGAGACACGCCGATCGAAGCCAAAGAAAAAGTGTCGGTTGCGCGTATATGTATGAATCACCTCAGCGGCTCGTCTACGACAAAACGAAGACTCCTCGCCGCGATATCGAAGCGCCGCGGATTTCCAGGCATTATACAGCGCGTAAATATAATAACGAGCGCGCGCGCGCGCGGCTACCTCTTTCGGGCTCGTAAATAACGAGCTTTCAACAATAAGAACTAATAAGCCGCGAATATATACACGGCGCGCGAGAGGGACGACGTTTAATTCAATGGGACGTCAGCGTCGTATATCACGAGGCGCCGATGAACGAGCGAGGAGGCTGAATAACCGGTAGGCTCTCGCACGGCTCGTGTGTACATATACGCGCGGCGAGAGAGCCGCGCGACTGTGTCAGCGAGGAGCTAAAGAGCGCAACGCGCCTCGAACGTATAAATTGTTGCGGAGAGGTGCAAGGGAAATAATACCTTGTTGGTTGGCGGGATCGGTTGTTGGTTGCTGGGTTTTGAAAATGTTGGTGATATTGTATAAGTTGGATGAATTTGTCGGAAATTGAAGCTTGGTATTATGCTCGTCAATTGGGAAATTGATAATTTGCTTGTTTTTTGTGGTGTCGGCTTGATTAGTAGTTTTAGTAATTGGCCTACCTGCACGGGATTAAATTCTTCGCTCTCAAAAGCGAGTAATGATAGATTTGAGTTTTCATGCTAATTTGATTGAGTAATCATATCGTGTTTCAATCACGTTTCGCGGTTTGCGAAACGTAGAAATTCAACAAAGCGCGCCACGATTGAAACCCGAAATGCCAAGATAATTATTCGAACCGCGCGATTTTGACAGATTAGATTGTTTTATTACGAAAATCCAATTAAACTCTCCTGTCCCCGGCGTCTAACAAACAGTTTATACAATCGCTAATTCCAAGCCGAAACACCACTGCAAAAAAAAAAACCTTCACCGTTTTATAATCAAATTAATCCCACTGCGCTCGGCGTCTACTCGCACAGAACCAGTAGAGCGTGAAAACGTCTCGGCGGCGAAATTCCAGCCTGCAAACAAATCGAATTGAGCGATCAAAAGCGCGGGAACTCGCGCTCCGCGGGCATAAAAAGAAATTGACTGATTATCAGGCTATATAGCGGCTCGAGATCGCGCGTACGTGCAGCAGCGAGCTGCTCTCTCCGCAGACACACTACACACACTCGGCAATACGGAAAAACGAGCAGATAAAACCGAGCGCGACGCGAAGCTACGTACACAAAAGTCTACGTACAAGACCGGTTTTCGAGCCGCTCTCGCGCTTTGACGTACACGTTCGAGCTCTCGCGCGCACTGCAGCATTGCTTATGTGTGTATGTGTGCGTTGCCGAGCTCTCGTATCGGAATTTTTCGAATCGTCTGACTTTCACCCGGGAGTAGATGTATATACACATGCGCGCGCGAGCTCGCGGCGTGTGAAAGGATTTATATGAGTGCGCGCGCTCTGGTGTGTCGTGAAATTCAGAGTCTGCGGTTGCTATGCGCCAAAGTTCACGGAGAGCGGAATTTCTCGAGCGAAATAGATTAGCCGATGTTTGGCGAGGAATTAATGCTTTTGAAATTGGATATGAGCTAAGAGTAAGCGATGCGAGGCGATTTATTGTGTTGGGAATAATGCGGACGATATCGCGCTGCCGAGGCGAGCCAACTTTATTATATAGTGCGCGACTTTGGCTGTAAAAGGCTGGAAAAGTTGTGGTCTAGAGCGATAGAAAGGATTTTAGTAATTAATGGTATTCATTAGCGGGCGATTGAGAAAGGCGAGAGCTCGAGTGGGAACGAGAAAAAAAGCTTTGCGAAACGATGAATTTCAATTTCGTTTGTGTAAATCTCTCTCAGTTGCGTTCGAAAAGTGCCGCTCGGAGTTTCAAAACATAGTTATTCCGATACGCCATTCCAATTACACGCGTCCTCCGGGCGTCTGTTTCAACAAAGCAGCCAACCGGCCGTTCCATCACGCGGCAGTGACACTCTATTACGCATGAATTTCACTCTAAACAAAAGCTCTGAGAAAAAACGACGAACGAAAAACAATGCGCATTCTTATTCGCACACATATCCCCGGCACATATTCATATTTGCGCGCGCGCGTCACGTCTATATACGCGCGCGTATTCGAGAAAGGCGCGCAAAAATAGAAGGAGAAAGTGCGGACAGCGCGGCAGCTGCGGACGATGGCTCGTTGCACAATTGAAAAAGGCGACTGAACTCGCGAGCGCGAATAAAAATGCTCTCTCGAGTGCAGCGGCGATTTTAAAGCTCTTTCTCTTCGATCGAGCGAGAGAGAGGGAAGTCGAGTGTTTGACGATGAACTTTGCGTTGGCGTTTTTTTGCGCACGCGGCTCGTTCTTTTTTTTTTCCATGGGATATATCCGCGGCTGTGATTGATGAAGCGCACGGAGGCTGGCGTGAATGAGATGTAAATGGGAGATAGAGAGCGGCTCGGGAGATTGATGTTGGATTATGTAGTTTCAATTATGTCTAAACGTCGCTTAAAAACAAACGTCGAAAAATGCCATTGTTAGCTATCCTCGATTCTAGTCCGTAATATACCGTGCAAACAGATAAATCATCGCTCGGTTCGGAATTTCAGGTCTTCGTCATCGTTACGAATTGCAGGCGCGCGCTCAGCGAGTATATCCGACTCGCTCGCGAAATTATATTCAATTAGCTAAATTACGCGCAAAGTGCGCCGGTTCTCGCTTAAAAAGGACGAGCCGGCCATTACTAATAAAAGGCATATTGCGTTGACCTTTCCGGCGCGTTAAAATTAATCGAAAGCAATTTACTCGGCGTTCATCAAGGATAAATTCGAAGAGCGAGAAAGAGATCGAGCCCACTTAAGCAGCGCCGGGGGAGAAAAATTGCCTCAATTAATATCCGTATAATCACCTCGGATCATTTCTCGCTCAAAGAGCGTTAATCAATGCCTCGAAATTCCTCCGCGTACAGTAGGATACCCACAATCACGCACACACGTACGATTCCGCAAAACGAAGCCGATACTACTCGCGCCGGGTATTATCGCACTCGAGAATCTCGGTATTAATTCCTCGTTATAAATATTCTCCTCTCGCGCTCGCGAGACCCTCGATATACGTATATACGTACCTATAATACGCGCCAAGGCTCGTTCCGAGAGAGAGCAAAAAAGAAGAAGCGGCTGTGAGGCTCGGATACGTGTATATACACGCGAGAAGAAGAAAAAGAAGGGCAGCTCTCTTTCGGCAAATAAATACGGATGACTTATAGAGGTCGACGGTAAACTTATTGTTGTTGCTTAGCCTTGGGGGCCACCAAAGTTCGCACACGCAGACAGACACGTATATAAACGCTTTTTTATCTTCCTTCTGTGCGCGTCTCTCTCCTCCTGCTCGCTCTCATTGTAGCGATTTTTTTGCGCGCCCGAGAGCCGGCGCGTGGGAGGACGCAGCCTTGGCGAGAGCGAGCGAGACCGATTTACCAGGGACATAAGCCGACAGTGTCCGCGTCTGTGTCTGTGTGTGTATACGTATACGCACGTCCTTCTACGGGTATACTCTTTGGCGTCGATCGGTAATTTCTCCCTCGCCTCTCGCAAGGCCGAAAAATGAACTTTAATAAGCTCTCGAGAGAGTGAGGCAAAAAGGAAGAAGTGGCGGTTAGTAGTTTTGCACTTTTTTCTCGCTGCCGCTCGTTTGCGCTTGCGCGCGCGCGGGCCTCGAAATTATTTATCGTGCCTGCCTCTCGTTGACTTTAAATAAGCGCGACGCGCTCGAAAGGATATTTCGTGAATTGATCGCGTTCCTTTTTTTACGTGCGGTTCTTTTTTATTTGTGGAAGCGTAATGACGCGATTTTTTTAGCCGGCTCTCTGGGGTTTGTACCTTTTTTTTCTGGGGCTGGCTTGTTGAGTGAGCGTTTCAGAGAGCCAGCGTAATTTATATTTGTGAGAATTGAATTCCCGGCGACAGTTTCGACGATTCCGAGAAACGACAACAATGACGAATAAATACATATGGGGGGATCCGAGGTGTGGTATGGGTGGAGGATAAATGTACGAGGCTTTTCGATTGTTCCTTTTTGGTTACGTAATTTGGTGCTCGGAATAAAAATGCTTCATTAAACACTTGGCTACCGAGCTTATTAAAAATCTGGTTTAATCCGCTGTTCATCGATGCTTCTTTAGGTTAAGTAACAAAATAACGAAGCAAGTAAAGCCTAACAAAATGTTATCGCAAGAAACGGTATTTACACGGCTTCTAGAAAATTACACTGTCGGCTATTTCTTGCTAGATTTGTTGATGACTTAATACCTCGGCAATATAAGCCAGTATTTATAGACGCATACACAGGAAGCAGCTAACAATACTGCTATCTCAACCATCTAAAAGCCCGACAGGCCGATCGCAAAATTAAAACAGCACTTTTTTCCTCCGGGCACGAAAATTCAATTAACTCTTCCACGTGCAGCGCGCGCGCGGCTCCGAAATTCATCGTCCATCGCGACAAAGTACCATTGTATAAACGGGAGCACTTAATTAGCGGCGCTCGCGGAGCCCGGTTAATAAGCCGCCATAATTAACGAACGGCGAAGAGCGATAAAAAGCGAGCCGCGTTATCGTGACGATCGATCTCTTGGCCGCTGAAACGAGCGCGAGAGTATCACCGCGGCTGGTTAGATCTCGCGATCTTTGCCCGATAACTATAACAGTTAAAGCGAGGCCGTCGATGGATCGTCGAACTCGCGGCACGGTGGGTCATAACGGTAATAATTATTAAGATCGAGAGAGAGAGAGAGAGAGAGTAGGCCGCGATCGTGGGCACAAATTGCACAGCTGCCGTTCCCGGCAGTCGTTTAGCTTTAACGCCCGAGCCATAAAGTCGAAAAGTGCAATTGCCGACGACGTATGGCTGTGGAAGAGAGAGGGAACGAGAGAGAGAGACTTTAGCGGGATTATACGAGCCTGGTGAATACCTCGAGTTGCAGTGTGGAATTGTTGCTCTTTCACCTTGTGCCTGGATGTAGCGTCTTTGTGGGGAGAGGTGTATTTCGCTAATGCTTAGGAGAGATAGTCTGGATGAGTTATCACTTGGTCTTTCAGGTTGTTGCTTTTAGTGTGCCAGTTTTGTTATTGCTAAAGTTTTATATTACTTTGTATGTTTTTTAATGAGTTCTCATCATTAAGTGACCTTTCATTACTTTAATGATTAAAGTATAATGATTAAAACATCTATTTTATAATTTGGATGATACCTACTTTGCTAATTAGTATACATTCTAGATAGCCATTGTGGTTATACTAATCGCAAAGAGAATCTTCTGTAAAATCTCCGACATTCAAAGCTCAATCTTGATAACAACTTTAATAGATCTACTTAAGAGTTCTGAAACTGCTCTCGTAATATTCAATCTAACCTTCACGGTAATTCTCGTTCTTAAACTTTTTAGCACGACGTAATCATTCTACGACAATCCTTCCAGTATTCATAACATTTTACCTCGACTGCGTAAATAAAAACTCTTCATAGCCAGGTTACTCGCTAACATTTGCCCAACCTACAAAATTGAAATTCCTAAGGGATTTAAAGGGCACTGTTAGTTTTTGTTACCTCTCATCTCCTTCCAGCGCCACTTAACTTGAGCTTCGGCTTTAGTACCGAATCGGATACGTCGCTCGTTTCGCAAACCATTACCTCAATAACAATGCCGGCCCTCAAGATGACCGTTTCATTCAAGTGCATCCTCCGTGAATACATCCCACCTCGAGGCCGTCACAAAAAATCTGTTATCCCGTTACGTAATACCACGTATACGTAAAAGCCTTTGGCGCTCTGTTTTTTGCCTCTCGCCGTGGCAAGCCAGGCTAAAATCTACTTTTCCTCCATCCACTCTTTATAGACGCTCTGCAGCTTCTCCTTTTTCTCCTCTTCGTCCTGGGCGCCGTTCCTCCTCTCGGGGGGCTATTTCGGTACGTCACAGCTAGCGCGCGATGGCTTTTGCCACAAGAGAGAATGCTTAATGACGACGTTGCTGCCGCTTTCAGGGAAGAAGCCAGGCTGTTCGACGTTTTAGCGACGTCTTCTCGCGCCTTTTGTCGACGTCTCGCTGAGCGCCGCTTCCTTTTTTACTCCTCTCGCCAAGCTGTAATGAGATTTTCGTTTGTTTTGCAGCCTCGCTTAATTTTAGCGGAGTTTGCGTTGTTCTTTTCAGCAGAGAGGGACTCGCTTTGAAGGATGGCTCTGTTATTCCGATGAACACGGCGTCGAGTGTGTTGAATCTTGGATTGTGCAGGAGAGAAGAATAATTGATGGAGGGCAAACGAGAGAGAACGAGAGAAAGAGAGAGAGAGAGTCGAGTCTCTGCAATTTCGCGTTCACGCGAATAGCATGATGAATTGCCATTTTATTGGGGTCGCTTGTCAAATCACTTTACCGTTAGTTAGTTTCAGGGTTACGAGGTTTAAATACATTATAGAAGCGAATGAAAAGAGAATAGACCTTCTTTTCATTCCTCGAAATAGCTTTACAGCACCAGTAGCAGCAACATTTCAATCAATTAGTGGGAGAACCTTCTTTAGCAAAAAATATGTTAACTTCATTACCATAACCTACGTCATATATCTTTACTTCAAAAATCAATCGAATCCCTAATCATGTCGATCTTCTAGGAAGAGACAACCATCAGACGAATCGACATCTCAACCAACGCAAAAAAAGGGTCCAACGGGGTAACTCCTTTCGCGTAACAATACGATTTTGCACGAGCACCAAGCGTAAAATATGCACAATAAAATTCTCCATGACTAACCACGCGACGCCGGCTGCGGGATTAAACCCTCTCCCAGGTCGACGGGTGGCTGTGGCTGCTGGACGGTGTGATTCATGTATTCGAATCGAGAAAACTGGCCGCGACGAAGGAACCGCAGAGGCCGCGGCGATTTTTCTCCTCTGGCCGGTCGTACACAAGCCTGACCGCAAATCGGCCTTAAAAATCAAACGGATCGGAATACATTAGATGCTAAAGTGAAAATCATCGATGAATTATTCATCGGGCCGCTCGTGCGGCTCGGGGCAGCCGTTCTTTTTATTTATTTTTTTCAGAAAAAGGTTGTTAATATTAATTAATCCGTAATGGAGTAGCGAGAACTTTTTTTTAGGTTTCGTTGTCGGAGAGGTCTTTATGATGTGGAATTCATCGTCGCGCCTTTTTGTTTGATCGAGTGATGGAGCGAAATAATTGGGATCGCCGATGATGACAGTTTATTTTGCGTTTAATTACATGATACTTTATTTATTCTTTTGAGTAATAGTTCAATTAAAATCAGTAATTATGTAAATATTTACATGCTGTAACGAGTTCTTTACTCTTTTTGTTTCAGGTGAGTACTAAATACCCACTTATATTTCTTGACGGGTGCTCCAAACGTTTCTGTAAGTATATTAAGAAACATCCATTAATTAAATAAGCATTATTCAAATCGAATCATCTTGAAAAATAACTTACATAAAAAAAAAATACTTGTTAACTGTTTTGAATACACTTTTAAATCCACATCAAAAGAATCCAAGCAATCCAAGTTAATCAGGGCACATCCTTCAAACAGCCTTCAACCCGTTAAAAAGGCGCGCACGTAACTCACTCGCGGCGCATCCCACAGATAACGCCTAATAAAGTGCAAAATTATGTAAGTAGTCTCGCATACCGGACTATCCATCTACCTTGCAGCGAGCTCGCAACAATATCCCCATCGGCATACACAGCGCGAAATCATCGTAAATAAATCGCGCTCGGCTCTCTTTCCCTCTCGAAAAGCTGCGTCTGGCGC
Organism: Eupelmus urozonus; assembly: GCA_900480035.1. Taxonomy (NCBI): domain Eukaryota; kingdom Metazoa; phylum Arthropoda; class Insecta; order Hymenoptera; family Eupelmidae; genus Eupelmus; species Eupelmus urozonus. The sequence goes on along the minus strand of UELX01000188.1, from coordinate 22,375 downwards.
GCGTAAAATTGACGCGCATTTACATGACAATCGGGCCGCTATCATCGGCGCGGCCGAAAACCCGCTGCTGCTACGCATATGAAAAGCCCGGGCGCATTCCGAATGAAATTAATGGAAAACGGTGCAGGCGCCGCGAGCGATACGCGTGTTTCAATTCGCGCGGATAGGGCGATCGGACGCGCTATGCTGTAGAGCGGAGGGGTGGGGCTAGCTGCCGGGCATTATACGCGCATTTGGGCGAAAGTGACGACGAGAGCGCGGACGTAACACCCGCGATTGTCTGGCGATGGGTATAGGAGGCATTCCGCGTCGGGTTGGTGTCGATGTATTTTTTTTGGTGAGGGTAATTTTTTTAATGGGGCGTGATGGTGTGGTGAACGTTTTGTGAGAGATTTTGTTTGGTTTTTGTTCGGAGGTGTTGTATTAATTATTGAGATTTTTGATAAAGTTAATTCGAGGATTTTTGCTCGACGTTCCATTAGAGCAAAAATTTTAATGGATGTGAAAAATATGTATCGAGTTTCGTATTATACGAAATTTATATTGGCGTCAATTTTTGAGGTTGTTTTGGGTAGAGTATAATTACATTAACGAAATTTCGGCTCTTTTAAAATCGGTATGAGAAAAAACTAATTTAAAATATTAATTACGTTCACTTAAGACGTTTTTGTTTCGCTGGAACAAAAGAAGCACGCCGATTTTCCTTCTCAATTAATCTTGCACGTATACAAACCCGAGCAGCCAATAATTCATTTACATAACTGGTTTACACGGTAAGCGTGTTATACCTGACGTGACTAATTTTCAGATAATCCCGTAAAAGCGTTTCTAACTATAGAACCACGCTCAATAACCCGGCAAAATCACTCAAACCACTTTTAAACAACGCAAAACACCGCTCCTTATCCAACGCCGGCAAAAAATAAAAATAAAAAACAACCAGCGCACGGCCGCAAACTCACGCAATTTTCTTCAAACCAAGCCAGAGAGAGAGAGAGAGAGAGAGAGAGAGAGCAACAATCCGGCGTATAGCCCCGCACGGCATATCGAACGCGGAAAGCCCCGCGTCTCGGGCCCGGGCGCGATAATATGGTAATGTACACGGGGGCCGTGGCCGATAGAATCGCAGACGTCGACGTTTCGCGTGTGCGTATGTATTCGCCTCTGCGTATGTGTATATACGCAAGCAGAGGGGAAGCCTCTCGTCGTTTTCCTTCTCTCTCTGTCTACGAGCGAGCGGCTAACTAATCGCCGGCGGGACGAGCGGAGCGAGGCGAACACCGGTAGCCCCGGCCGGAAATTATACAGTTGAAATGTTTATTGTTTTAGAAATGCGCGTAGCGGTCGCGCCGAGTCTCATGGGCGTTGCGAGCAGCGTTGATGGATTGGCTGATTTATAAGGACTGGCGCGTTTAGAGCCTTATTTTTCACATTTCGCTGAGTGGTAAGGTCGATCGGGGATCGGTAAGGATTCGAGCGATTTTGCGGGTCCGTTAGGATATTTGGATTATTGAATGTTTAACGAGTTTTTTTTTTACTGTTCGTCCGGTGTGTTTTTAATGTGAATCATGGGGACGCGTAATAGGCGGAAACCAGACGCCCGGTATTCTCATTGTTTCGCGTTCTTCTCCTTTTCCAGGGCTGTTAAATTTATAAGGAGTTGATGTGTAGGTTGATTTATGTGGCGACGTTTAGTGTTCTTTAGAAATTCTAAAACTTAATATGAATTTATTGCCCCGGCTTCTTCCAGCTAAAAAGATCATATCGATCTTCCTCCCACGAATCCTTCTGTTTGTTCCTGTTCTAGCGTGTTACTATTCGAATGAGAGAAAAAGGATTTTTTCATTAATTTAGGACATTTGTTTAACAATCAGAATTTTTTACGCATTAAAAATTCATTTTTTATTCTCGGATTTAATATCGGTAGCTTCTTCTTTTTATTGAGTCCTTGATTTATACCGAGAAGCTTATAAACTGATTATAGAACATTACGAGAAGTTTATAGCATTTCCGAGAATCTCTTGTTTTATATCCCTCTAATGATGTCCGAATTGATACACACACATCCATCTTCTCCAGAATTTTGCAAACAACGGAATCGCGCTCCGGTTTTAGCTGTAAATAACATAATAACTATTTTAATTAAAGGAAAAAAAACTGTTCCGTATTAAGTAAGTACTCGAGCAGCGTGTAATTGAAAAGCCCATGTATCATTAAAAACATAAGTGCATTATCAATTCATTAATAATGCATTAATAATAATGGAAATAATAAATGTATGGCGTTTAAGGCTAGCGCGCCGGCATAAATCGAGCGCAAATTCGATTTTGTAAATCGCAATTACCAATTACATGCGTCGCCGGATAAACGCGCGAAATTATCGTCATCCGCCGCGAATTTTCTCAATAATTAATGCCAAAATTCCGCGCAGCCCGAGCGCGCTCAAAAAACCGTCTCCCCAAATTACTCTTTAATTCCCTCCGAAATTACAATCGCACGCGGCGCGCGCGTCTCGAAAAAGTAAAACATCTCGTACCGAATTAAAAGCGACGAATTTCGGGGCCCGCAAAAAAAGGAGCGAACTCTCTTAAGAGCATTACCGTCTCTCTCGCCGCTGACAAAAAAAAGGTCTCATCAATAATGACAAACAGCGCTGGCAAAAAGGGCGCTGAAAAAAGCGGCGTTTTAAATTCCAGAGACAACGATCGTTTCGCGCTCGCGTTCGCAAGAAAAAAAAGGAGGCCACGCAGACGCACACGTGTAAAAGAAATTTCGCAGCGAAGAAACCGCCGGCCAGTAGTAATACACGAGGACAAAAAAAAGAAAGCGAAGGAGAGGGAAAAAAGGTGAGGAGGAAGGGACGACAGACGCGTACGAGCAGCAGACGGTCGAGCGCAAGCGGCAAAGGTGCGCGAGGCCCCAGGTCTGGCAACCTTGCCAAGTGCGCATGGAGGGTTCGTAATGCGCTTGTATTTGGGCGTCGATTTTTTTATGCTTGTGCGCTGGCTAATATTATGTGTAGTGGTGTAAATATACGTTTTATTTAATATCTTGTGTTTTTGGGTGTATAGGGTAATATTTTTTTATTTGCTACGAGTTCTGGAATTGGAACGGTAGCTTTATTTAATTTAATATCCATAATTCAAATTTCGTAAATTCAACGTCATGGCTTGACATCATAATATCATCGATTTCATGCAGATACGACGTTTGCGTGTGAAATTATTTTGTTTTCTTAAAGCCGACGAGTGTTTTTCTTCCTTTTTCGAACGTTTTGATTAGTCAGAACAACAGCCGAGCAATTCGAGTTAATGGAGATTGATAATCCAGCATACTTTAAAAAAGGATATATATTAGTCGTATAAACATGAATAATGCAGCGACAAATCCACGGCTCTCAACTCCATCGCCTAATTTCGTGACGTCAGCAAAAAATACATTACTTCCGCGATAACCTCGCTTTCCCCGTTCTCCAAATAAAACTCCATTTCCCGCCGGCGTTTTCATCGCATAACCCCATATCCAAACAGCCCAAAAGCCGGAAAGCAATGACAATCCAGAAAAAAAGAAGCCGGCCGTCTCAGGTGCGCCCGTATAACCATATTTCCCCGAGACGTTTTGTTCCCGCTTTCTTCCTCGTTGCGGAGCGGCACGCGCTTAACGCGCGTTAATTGTACCTCCTTATCAGTCGGTCGATCCTTATCTGCTCGAGTCGCTTCTCTACCCTAGCTCCCTACTTTTCTCGGGGTGCTCCGATCCTCCGCTCTGGGTTATCGGCGTCTGCATCTCACCGCCGCTGAGCACGCGTGCGTCTCGCGCGCTTTTTTTTTATAACGGCTGAGCGCATTAGAATGAGCGGCTTCCCTTTTTTGTGACGCGGAGGGAAGGCGAACCGTTTTGTTCGGGTAACGTAATGGGTATTAGTTTTGTTTGCGTACGAGTTTTTGCAGGTTTTTCGGTTAAATTGGTCGGAGCTGCGGAGTAGTTTTACGATACGAGCATTTTAGAGAGTGTAATTTTGCAGTTCCTTGATGACGAGCAAATTCAAAACGCGAAACTTCAGAACGCCGCAACTTTCATTGCTTTTACGAGCCGGCGTTATGTTTGCACAATTAACGAACGCAATTTCTCTTTCATACTTTCTCGGAGTCATCAAAATCACAATTTACCATCGCCCCACAATAAACGTCGTCGACACACAAAAGAGCGAGCCAGCAGCCTCCAGCCTCTCTCCCTATCATTGTTCCTCTTTACAACCTGCCGTAGCCGCTCTCGTTATTGTCGTTTTCGTTGTTATTTTTCTCCCCCCAACGCGCGCGCGCGCGAACGCGTAATTTACGATGCGGCTTTTTCAACTGCAATTAGCATGCTAAGTGCGCGCGCATTACGCCGCGTGCCGTTTTCATTCGCCGGCTCTGTACGCACACGTAGATATTTTTGCAGCGAGCCGATCCGCCGAGCGGCTTTTCTTTGCCGCACGCACGCACGCGCGTAACGGCGCTGTTGGCAGCCCTCGCGCGCGAGTTTGCGTGTTATGCTAACTCGATGTGCGCGTTTACAATAGCGTATACTTTGAAAAATTTTGCCGTTTCTCGGTTCTCCCTTACTTTTTTTTAATGGATTGTTGGGCTGGATTGTTCTTTTTGTATTCTTTTGTGCGGCAGGAGTGTGCGGAGGGCAGGCGTATAGTGTTAAGGTTTTTTTGTTCTTAACGAGGGATCGTCAAATTAAGTTGGTGATTGTGATCTTTTTTTATCGGCCGCGGTATGTGGAGTGAATAATTTTTTTTCCGAGAATCAAACCGATAAATTTGATCTTGTAATTAAAGATATAAATTTTAATGAGTCTTTGTTTGAAAAGTTAATTACGTAATTTTTATTTTGATCCATAAAACTTTATTTGAATGACTGTTCCTCTCGCATCGGTTTTGCAAAGCATAAAAGTCAGAAATGCAAAATCAAAATAAGTGTTAATTAAAGATTTGATCTTGCAATTAAAAAAAATTACAATTTTGCAAATGCGACTTCTGCCTTCAGTGCCAAATAAGCTCCGACAATAAATTACGTCATTTTTGTTTTCACTCTCGAAAAATTTCCTCGCCCGTTTATTTCTCCTTTTGCTTATCGATATTCTCCGAAGCGTCTCATTAGCCGCAAAAATTAATTAATCCCCGAGAGAGCCTCCGGTTATAAATTTTTTTGCTCTCGTTGGAATTCAATTTGGCGAAAAGGACGCGATTTATCGATGCTTTTCGCTTAGCCAGACACAGACACACGCATACAGACACCCGGGGACGCAGACACTTACAGAGAGAATTGACCTCTTCGAGGAGCGAGCGAGGCGAGCGCGCGCGCGCGTTCAAAAAGAGAAAGTGCGCACGTGAATCAGATAGGTCTGAGAGAAGGAACTTTTTTATTTTACTGCCGAGCGCTCGGGCGCTCAAAGGTTCGCCTTCGAAGATCTCTCACTTGGGCGTCTCTGGGCACGGCTCGGGCAGACGGGAGGAGAGGAAGAGAGGGAGCAGAAAATTACAGGGAGCGTTGACTCTTTATTACCCGTCGTTGATTTTCGGAATTAAAGCGCACTTTACAATGCAAGCGTATTGACAGCGTGCTTTTTCAATATCGATTCTTTGCCGGACCTTTCGTAGAATCGTTATCGCGAGAGCTGCAAGTTATTTTAGAGCTGGAAATATTATTAAGGCGTAATTGAATGTATTTAAAGTTAATGCGTCGTAGTTTCGAGATATCGGGCTAGCGCGAGTATATTTCTCTGAAATAACAAATTGATGTCGGCTTTTTATTTGCGATCTTAATGAGGTGAAAATAATTAAGATAATCGGCAAGGTATTAATACTACAAAATGGCCGTAATTTAGTGAGGTGCGAGGAATTGCGAAAAATTGTTATTGCAAATATAAATTGAAAGATAAGAATCAGACTTGTTTAATCACTTCGCTTAATTATTGTAACGCACGTATAAGAAAATTTCAATGAACGTAAAAGCCGGAGCTTATCTTCGATCCAGCGTGTCGGCGTGTTAGTGTTTAAATAAGCAATTATTCATGTAATTACAAAATTCCTGTACGCTGGCTAATCACGATAAGTCATACGACTCTCAATAAAGCGATTTATGTAATCGTCAACGATATCTTGTGCGTTTCCACTGGACTCTCGGCTCACTCGCTCTTTCTCTCTCTGTCTTTCTCTTTCCTCTCTCGCGTTTAACTGCACGAATTCCTCGTAAAAATTATCTTGTACAATTTGCATATTCCGCCGCGCGGACAATAACGTTTAAACGCGATGCGTTTGCCTTGCATAATGAGAGAAACTGTGTAGAGATTATCAGTTTTAAATGAATTGAGTTTTATTTTTACGCCGAGGCGGTCGTAAAATCTCGTCTCTCTCTCTTTTAACGTAAGGGAAAATCTCCATGCAAAAATTAACGATCCTTGATACTCCAAATTGATTTTCCGCTATACAGGAGATTATATATTCCGGAGGCCTTGTTAGAACAAAACGTTTTCTACTACACAATATCGATTTTCTCATATTTATGCCGGTAATCTCATTTTCTCCCGCATCGCTCTCTCTCTCTCGCTCACCTCATTACAGACGCTCCCTTATAAATAGCTCGAAACATCATAACCTGCCGATACAAAAATCTCAACCGGCATCATCATCCTCGTCTCGGCTCTCGCCTCAGTCGTCGGATAATTTCAAAGCCAGGGAAAACGTCCAATCAAGCGTTTCTCCCTCTCCTTCTCTCTTTCTCTATCTTTCTCTCTCTCCCTCGCGCATCCGATGGACGCGTCCGATATATAGGACTAAAAATAAATGCGCGCGAGTCTCCGCGCGCGCAGAGACCTCTTTTTGCTTGACTCTCTCTCTCTCTCTCTCTCTCTCTTTCGCAGCGGAGACGTCATCAGAGCGAATCGCCGTGTGCAGAGCGCACAAAGAGGAAGAGGAGTGCAAGAGAGAAAGAGAGAGAGAGAGAGAGAGAGACGCGAGGAATAATAAGAGAGAAAAAGGGCATAAAGAGGCAACGGATGAGTGAAGCTGTACGCGAGAGCGCACGAAAGAGAGAGAAGGAGAGAGAAGCGAAGCTGTCTCGACGGCATTCCATCTCTCGCGCGCGGAGGGAAAGAGAGAGAGAGAGTAACGAGCGTAATACACCCGTAGTGGCCCCGCGTGCAGTTGGCAGCCCTTGATCCGAGAACGAGTTCTCTCTCTCTCTCTTCCTCTCTTGAGCTGCCTCCTTAGGACTGCTCTCCTCGTCGTCTACCTTTCGCGCAAGCGAGCACGCTTTTGTCTTTCTTGTACTGCAAGAGGAAGAGAGAGAGAGAGGAAGGATCCTACCGGGGCTTCTTTGTTTTTACGCGCGTTGCCTCGACAAGATAGACTTGTTTTTGCGCCCGATTTTATTCAATGTTTCGCTCGATTTTCAGGGAGCTTGAAAAATGGCTTGAAGAGGCGAGATTAAATTTTAGAGCTCGATTGCGAAGATCGAGAGGTGCTGAGGTATAATAATTAGTTTGATGGAATTCACGGTTTATTGCTTATTAATCACGATAATAATTTAATGCGAATTAACGTTAATCACAGGTATCAGCAAACATGTACATTCATAATAATTAATCCAAACCAAACAATTTTCCCAAATCGCTCGAAACTCCAAACGCTCCGACAAAAATCCTCAAAAGCACTTTAAAACGTCCAGAAGTTGCAAGAGAGCCCCCATCCAGACGGTGAAGATAAAACGAAGAAGGAGGAAGTCAGGCCTCGACGATCGGTATCACTTTCGCATTCATCGTTTTTATCGGCGTACACAGCTCGCCGTGGGGTTTATTGTCTCCTTTATCTCGAGAGCTCCGAGCGTCGGCCGCGCGTCTCGACAATAGGCGCCTCTGTCACGTAGCTATAGCCTCGAAAGTGTGTAAGTGGAGGAGGACGCGTCTTCTTCGACGCGTGCACGAGCCGATGTGGAAGGTCAACGAGGAGTAGAGGCGACAGTCGGTTTTGCTTGGAAGAAAGAAAGAGAGAGGAGAGAGACAGGAAGAAAGAATAAGAGCGACCTTGGAGAAATTCAGGGATCCGAGCGCGTTTATCGCTTTATTTTCCATTCTCGTGAATATGTAGGAGCGAGGCGCGTTTTTTCGGCCGGGCTCTTTTGAATTCGTTGATAATGGGGGAATCGATAAAGGGTAGAGTCGAGGTGGAATTGAGTACGGCGGTGTATGGTCTGGTCCAAATTGGGAGAGTCGGGGAATAAATTTTTACGCAGCAATTGAAATTAAGCACTTAACAAGGATGTCGTAAACATGCAAATTCAACTCAAAACGCTTCGCATAAACGGGGCGACGGGAAGAACGAGTTTCGAGGAACAAAATAGCATGGCACTCTTCATATTTCATATCATCAAGAGGCTTGATATGTTGCTGCGGGAATTATAAATTCGCATAACTTGTATGTGACGTTGAAAAACTAGAGTCTCTCTCTTGCTCCAATTTAAAATTAAGACTGATACACTCGTGTATCCTTATTGCAATTATCACATGAATAACCGTACCTACTGCGAAAATACGTTGATTTAAAGCTGCTATCGGCTTTCATTAATAAAGTCACCCCATCTCACTGATCAAGCTAATAAATTACATTCCAAACGTCTCGTTTCCTAACTAAATTTATCAAACTAAAATCCACTTCCAGATCCTTTCCATTCTCCGAATACTCGCAATCTCCTTTAGCAAGAGCATCTCCTTACCAACTCTTCTCCCTTCCATTAAATACCCTCCGCGCATTCCGTCAGCATTCGATGCCCGAATAATAAATAAGATGATTTGTAGCGATACAAAGCGATGCTCTTCCCCATGGTAACCAAGACTTTCAGTATCTCGTCCGATGTATCTTCGACTTCCCTCGTCGCTACATACACCACCGCCGCCTCTTCTATTCCCTTCCTCTGTGCGCGCCTTCCATTTACTTACTTTCCATACTTGTTAGGCCGCTCGCGTCTTTCCCATTCTCTCTCTCCCCGGTCGTTTGTTTAGAAATTCCGGATCGCTTCCGGAAGGGATTCCGAAGATTTAAATCCTGCTGCGCCGTCAATATTTGCCGGTCTCTATATATCCTGGACGTTTTTTCTCCTTATCTCCGACTCGGCTCTTGCCAAAGATGAAAAATTGAATAACGCGGGGAGTTTTTTATTCGAGCGAGCGGCTTATCGAGATTTGGCACTTTTACACGCGCACCCGGCTGATTACGTCGAGGGTATACAGATATATATACGCACACGTATGTGCGCAGGGGAGAGAGAGAGAGAAGATAAGACGCTCGATAGTGGCTCGGAACGCGCAAGTGTGTATCGAGATAAATGACGCTGTTTACATGGAAAAAGACATTGTTTGCTCTGGAGAGAGAGGTAATTGGTTTATCGGGCTCGGGCACTTGTGCGACGGTTATTTTCTTTTTATTTTCAATGAATAAAGTGCTGCGATATTGCGGAGGTGCTCGCTTTCATTTCTTTAATCTTGACTTGTTGATAAATATTTGAATATTAAAAGTGTGTATAAAATAAGCGCATTGGCAATAATTTCGTATGAAATTGCTTTCAGTATGGAATAATTGTATACAATTTTGTAGAGAACTGCATTACTCCTACAACCCTTAGAGCTATCAACCCTTCCAGAAAGTTTCTCTACTACCACTCAACCCTTTCAATATAATCAATTAGTATACTATACGCAAAAATAATCAAGTTAGCAGTTTCAATATAACTAATCCCCCCGACATTGAATACTCCTTACGACGAAAATAAATAGGCTGTCGAAAATGAGATTGCAGGTCCAAAGCCACACGTGAGACATAGAATGAACTTGTCAATAAGGGTCCGTCTCGCATCGAAAAATGGCCAATTTCCCCTGCTTATTCGTCGTCATTTTTTCTCCGCCCTCTGAAACTTGTCTCCGGGGCTCTTTATGGTTTCCACGGACAATTGGAAGATTTATTTTTGCGCGTATAGAGCCGCTTGCGCGCGTGACGCGAAGAAAAGCGAGGAAGCGTTCACGTTGAAAAGACTGCTGAGAGCAAGAGAGGAGCAAGAACAAACCGACTGGTAGTTTCAGCAAATTGTTGCGTTAGTCAGCCGCGACGTTCACATAAAGGTGTGCTTCGAAGGATTGAAAAGTGCGTTTAAATTGGATTGGAAAAGACTGAGGAGTTCCTAAAGTATCAAACAAACGACACTTGTATTTTCTTTGATTCAAGAGTTTTTATTTACATTATAATTGCAACTTTGCTTAAAACAAACCTCGTCAACCTTATCGAAAAGTTACGACGCCATAACCAGCCGATCAGCCGAAAGAATCAAATATCCCCACGCAACAACGTCGCGCGCTCGCATGAATAAGAAAAAGCATCGCGGACAAAGTACCGAAGGGCTAACGAAATTCCAGCACTAAACAAACGGAAGCCGAAGAAAAAGCTCTCAGGAGCCGATCAGAGCCCCCAGCATCCACTCCATCTCCCATTTGGTCACCGAACACATCAGCCTCTCTCGCCAACAACTCAAACGCGAAAACACATCATCGCCCGGCGAGCCACCCTCGCTCACATCGGAATTCCATGTTTATGCAAATAGCAGCTACCCCTCGTGAATTCAGCCCTCTCTCGTGAGTACAGCGGGCGAGACGTAAAAAAAAAAGAAAAACACGAAGGGCGCTTTGGCGCTGAGGTCGGCCGCGCGACGAAGGAGAAGCGTCAGCGAGAGAGACGTGACCAAAAATAGAAATGAACAAATTGCCGGACGAGTGACTAATGCGTTTCGGTTGTTCTCTCGCTCTCTCGGGGGGTTATACCTCGAAAAGAGCAAGCCGACGGCTCATCGCGCCCACCCGAGTGCTAATAAATTACGGCGCGCTCGCAAGCTTTCGGAGAGAGAGAGAGATGATAGAGGAAAAGGAGCGCGCGAATATGTGCGAAGGAAGAAAAAAAGGAGAGCGCGGATCGTAAATGCTCGATTCCGGCGCTGTCCTCTCGGCGCGGCGTTCGTTTTGCTCGCTTTATTGTTATCGGCGAGAGCTGGCTTCTCTCTCGGCGCGCGTTTTTTAGCCGCATCTTCGGCTCGCTGCGGTCTCTTTTTTGGAGCGGCACGTAGTTGCCGGCTCGGCCGTCGGATGACTCGTTTGCGAGAGCGCGAATAAAGTATTTTAAAAACTCGAGCCGAGTATCGTTGATAGGCCGCCGAGGAATATTCTTTGGCAGGTTGTAATTTTCGCTGACTTTTATTGCTTATATTGTGCTTTCTCGGGTAGATAAAATTGTTTGAGGAGCTGCTTCGGTGAGCGCTTCGATATGAGTTTGGCATTTGTAACAAATATTAATTTTGCTTTTAAACATTAACTTACGGTATATAAAATTTTCAGCGTTCAATTAAACTCTGTTAAAAGAGAAAAAAACACATATTCGAAAAACAAACAGTCTATATTCCCGCTAAACCGTACACTCGTGCATACACCCGTAATCATAGCAACAAACAGCGAAATTTATTCGCCGCGCGGCTTGCCGGCACTTTACGCCCGCTTATTGTTACGCTTCGGTTTCTCCACGCTTGATTTCCCTTTCCAGCATATTTTTTTCTTCTCCTTATCCTCGCGCGATACTCGCTCCGTCCGCTGGTTTGCTTTGAGGTGTATTTTAGAAATTAAATGGCCTTTTTTACGGTGACGTTGATACATCGGCTTATTTACGAGGCTTTGCGCTCTCAGCGCATTTGTGTGTATGTATAACCTTTTGAGAGTTTTAGGTGCACAAGCCGGCGTTTCATCTTTATGGAAAGATTGTTTTACCGTAGCTACGCTCTCGGGAAAACATGGCTTTTAACAATAGATCGCTGATAGCGGTATCTTTGCAAGCGCAAGCACGAGCGGCTTTACGATTATTATGGCCGCTCGCTCGCTCGGTATAAAGTGGAAGTTTTATCTCGTAATAAATTAAAATCGTTTAAGTGTAATATCTCATCGCGTGATATACGGCTTTTCACAGCGTTAATTAATGTAAATAACGATTCAGCGTGAATCATCAAATTATGGAGAAAGGTGTTGGCGTTCAATGAATAGATTACGCCGCCTTGTGCTATCAGTACTTTTAAAATTTCTTGTTGCTTTATAAACATTCTTTCATATTTGTTCCAACATGCATACATCTACTTAGTACTATCGCTCCTAAAGTTCCCTGTATATTAAAAACTCTTGAAAAGATAAAAAAAAATAAACAAAATTTATATCATAAAATCCTCTTTGCCTTATTATATTCCACGTCGCCGACCGCCTCCTCTCTCTCAACGCTGCGAAAAAAGAAATCTGAAAAAAAAAGAACAAGCTAGAGCCTGCTCTCGCGTATATACCTCGCCCATCGCCTTCGGCAGCGCGCGCGCGTTGTCCGATTATGCGCGACAAAGAAGCCATAAAACACCGAGACGTCTCTGTTTCTCCCTCTTTTCTCTCGGCAGGCTAGGCATAAGGGACGAGGCTGCTCCCTTTCCACGCGCGTTTTCCCTTTTTGGATTTCCCGGGCATAGCGGCGACATTGTGGCCTCTCTCGCCGGCGAGACATAAATCACGGGATTTTCTGTAGCAGACGCCCAGGCCGTCCGTTTTGCGCGTACCCGATACTAATACCGGAAAGGAACGAGCTAGGACCTACGTCGCCGACAGAGAAAGAGAGAGAGTTCCTATACTTCTTCTTCTTTCCGTAGCTCCTTATTTTTATTCGGAGACTCTGCTTCTTTTTTGTCGGCGCTTTCTTTTTAGGTGGAGGGTCTTTGCTAGTTTTACCGGGAAAATCCAGGGCGGCAGGAGTCAAGGAACTTGTGTGCGGCGCTTTTTTTTGTCTCGTAGGTGGCTGGGGGACTTTTTTTCGTGGGCGGCTGCGAGCTTGGGTTACACGCGCGATTTCACGCTGGGCCGGGGTGTGCCTTTGATTTTGTCATGCTCCTCGGATAAGTGAGCGCCCGCTGTCACTTATTATGTAATTTACACCGTGGAGAAAAATGACCCTTGTCAGGGACTATACTCGAGCCTAATTCTGACACATGGGACTAAAAATACATTTATTACACTTTAAGTAAAACCCGTGTTTGTAATGAAAATAGTGATTCAACAGTAGAAATCAATGAATAAATTTTCAATTCATCGAAACCACAATGGTGTTTTGACCAACCATCGCATATCCATCTCCCGCTTTCGAACTCGTACATACATCGACGGCACGTTAAAAAAAATGCCATGCGCGCACGGCGTTTGATCCTTTTTCCACGTGCGCATAGCGGATCGCCGCTGCTGGGCCGCACGTGAGCCGTGTGTCGGATGAGTATATACGGCGCGCGAATCGACATGTGCCTCTGCGTATGCGAGATTGACGTACGGGGCCGTCTTTCGATGAGGAAAACTCGATTAAAACACGCGCAAGCTTGCTCTGATTGTCCGTGAGAACGGGGTAAAGCTGGGTTCTTTTGGTTTTGTTGCGTACAGAATGTCTCGATGTGATGGTTGAGGTTGGGGAAGATGGAATTATGGTTTTAGAGACAGTCTTGTTTTTTGATGTATGAATTTATTTTTAGTGACCGTATTATTTAAGTTTGTTTTTTTATGAATATGCATGTTTATTTATAGAAATTCGCGTGACTAACGTTTTTCTCTCCTTTTTGTTTCAGGTGAGTTCACATGACTATCAATCATCTCGAAAAAAAAAAATGAATTCAATAAGTGAGTAATGCATATTCACTTTTATCACACTTATTAATCAAATTAGGTACGTTATGCCACTTATAATAAGCCACTACATAAAAAGTAACATCTTTTTTATACAATCACACATCTGCAAAATCCAACCTACTCCCTCCATCTCCACTCCATATAATAAAACACACACACACACTTACCTCCCAAAGCCACATAAAAATAGAACTACACAACACGCAGCCACACTCTAAGTATACCAGACAGAAATAAAGTTTACGAGCCACGCCGGAACATATCCAGCGCGCGCGCGCACATCCGACAAATTGTTTTCGGCATTTTCGATCCGCCAGCTCCCGCGCCAGCCTAAACCCAGAATAAACAATGCATCCGGCGGCCGCGGCAAACAAACCGAGGCGGCTGTCGATTTGCAGGCCGCGCGCTCCGAGGCGCGAGATTCGCGCGAGCGCGTAATTAATGTCGGCCGCCGCGTTTCGACGCGCACCGCGATGGGAGCTTATTTATGCCGGCCGCCGGCGCGAGAATTGCCCGGTGTTATACTGCGGCTGTTTGGATTGTTTCGGGGGAAGCGCGCTGGATTGTGTAGGCGAAAAATGGACGATTTCACGGCTGGCTGGAGGTGGTTTTGGCTCTGGATAGTTGAATGGAATTGCCGGATGATGAAAGCTTTTTTAGTGTCTTTGATGCGAGGGGAGTGTGTTGCGAGCTTAATGTTTTGTTGTAATTGGAAATTGTGAAAGGTGGAGTGATTAATGTATTATTGATCTAGAATTCCGGAAAATAAAACATTTTGTTATTTGAATGCTCTGTGTATCGATTAACTGATTTTAGTAACGCTTAATTACTTGTTAAATTTAGATAATTGCTCTTTACCATCGCGTAATTACTATTTACTGTCCTAATCGAATCGACATTCTCATTATGTATAAAAGAAATGCACGAGGCTATGTAAATAAAGCATTGTGTAATGGCTACCTAACTCGCAAAGAGTATAGCATAAACGCTTACGTACGATAACTACCATATACTCAATTGACGATGTTATCGTGGAAACGTTCAAAACGAATATTCTTATTATGTGACACAACTACGGATTAAGTACACCATTTTTCATGATAAACTAAGAATCGCGTTGGATTTAAAAGCTATAAATCTTTTTTCTTTATTATTATTTTAAGTCGAATAAATTCATACTATTTTAAAAAGCAATGATTACATTTCCTTTATTTTATTAAAAAATAACACTGTTTGAAATAAAGGTAATTCCACAGTTTAAAAAAACATTTTATCAGCTTTTTAAATGCAAATGCCCCGCAGCGCAAAAAACCTCATCGCACCCGGGATTTTTCGTTTATCCCTTCAAATTAAACTTCAAAATTACTTTCAGCAAACTTCCATATCCGATCTACCTCAACAAAACCGTTCGAGCATAAATCTCGAAAAGAATTATCCAGCTCCAAGCGCGCGTGTTTACACTGCGCTCGCTCACGGACGAGAGAAAAATCCAGAGCTGAGAGAGAAAGTGGCGCAGCTAAGCCACCGGGCCCGTGTAACACACCCGGGGCGCGTTGGAAAAATTCAAATTGTCCAGAGTGCGCGCGTTGTAAAATTTCGCGCATGTACAGCGCGCTCTTATCGCTCAATTACATCGGCAAGTAGAATGAAAAGCCGGGGTCCGCGCGCTGGCCTATCTCAACCCGGCGATCGGCGAGACAGTAATTTTAATTAAGGAAAAGATTGCGCGCTAATTGCGTGTAAAACTCGCCTCTGCCGCGGATAAAAAGTCGTCGATAAGCCCGGGGGCTCTCGCATAATTTTCGTCGCCCGATCGATACCTATATATACAAACGCGCGCGCGTCGCGCATGAAAAGCTACCCTTTACCGATACGCCGGCCCGATATGCGTATTATACGCGCAACTTTTATCGCGTGAGTCAGCGAGGGAGAGAGAGAGAGAAGGTGAAAAAGGTGGGCACGTGCACGCACGCGTCGATGTGTGTGCTTTTGGACGAGAGTGCTTTGGTGTACAGGTGATGTGTGTTTGGAGCCGATTGATTTATTGCCACTGGGCTCGAGGATGATGAATAGAGGGTTAATTACTGATTATCGGGGGGAGGGAGAACAGAGTTACGTGACGGTAGCAACGAATTCATTTGAGCGGAGGGTATATGCGGCTGCTTTTTTTCGATAGAGAGTAATTTATCAAATTGCGGTGGATTTGCGCGCCGGGGTGGTCGGGTCGATAGTTGTTTAATGCAATCGTGCTTTGTTGCTTGATTGGCTTCTGTTTTATTTTTAAAGTGATTATATAGATGGAACGATTCAGTTTAATTTTGTAATTTATAGCGTTAAAGTGCTTAAGTTTGAGTATATTTCTCAGCAGTAGCTTTACTTTAGCCTTATGTACTCTCTTACGTATATAGTCCAAGCTGTTGGGATCCCGTATACACATTTACATATTTAACGGACCGCATAAAATATACTTCTGCTCATAAATTTAATATTAGCCTGGTCAACCGATAGTTGCAAGTTTATTTACGCCCATTAAAAACTTACACGGCGCGGTTTTTCCGACGATTCTCCACTCGCTCCCAACAGCTCGTCACGATCGTCGGATGAATCTCTCCCTCATAATTCGGCGTCATCAAGCCAGCCCAAAAAAGCGATTCCTAAAATAAACGCCAATCAATAGCGGCTTCCATTATTAACAAGCCGGCCGAACAATGGCCGCAAAGCCCTCGAAAGCATCTCATCACCTTGGCTATCCTCGCAAAAAGCTCCCCATCAATAAGCCACACGACAAAGCATAAGCACGACGGCTGCTAAAGCCGCAAAAAAAGGGCCGGCGCGCGCAAACATCGCGCCTGCACGCAACGCGCCCCGTCCCCCGGCTTCCACCTCCGTGGGACTGGCTCTCTCCTCTTATTTCCGAGAATGAAGTTTTAATTTCGCCCGCCTCGTATTATCGCCCCCCTTCATCTTCGACCTTTATAACGAGCGGCTGGTCCCTTCTTGGCGACTGACTCGCGTGTGTAGCTATATATATATGCAGGCGCGTGTATACCTGGCTGCGAGGCTCGCTCTCTCCTCGATGGGAGGAAGGCCGAGCCGAGCGAATTTCCTTGGCAAATTGTATATGTAAGCGGGGAGAGATCGAGCCGGGTGCAGCGAGGGCAGGCTGCATGACGTGTAACGTGGTAGTCGCTTACGGTACTGTTATGTTCGAGCTTTTTTTAATAGCCGGGAGCTTGTTGTTTGATCTTGAAGAGATTAGGTATAGGGACTGCTAGGCGGAATGGTTTCGTAAATAACGGTAATTGAACAACTTCATAATTTTTTATAGATATCGATCTACTATTAAACTCCACTCTTCCTTAATTGATACCCGCTCGAATTTCCCTCAACCTTCGCCGATGCCTCAAAAAATCCTCCGCCCCCTGCGCAAAAATCCTGAAAACAAGCAAAGACCTCACGCGTCACTCGGCCATCGCGTCGACCGCAGCGTAATCCCGAAAGCCAAGCAGCCTGCCTCCTCACCTTGTTCCTCTCCCTCTCCTCCTTGTTCAAACTAACTTAATAACCGGCGAGGCGAAACACGCCCACGTCGTCGTCGTCGTCGTCTCCTCTGAATTCGCTCGTCGCGCGAGCGAGCTTGATGGTTTCGAGGCACGCACGCGCGCACAGCCGAGAAACTGACGAGGCGAGATTACGCGTATATATACGCAGGAGGAGGAGAGAGCGGGGTATAAACGCGGGAGCGGAGAGAGTATACACATTGGCGTTAGAGAGGCCTCGTTTGACGTTAGAGCTTAGATCAAAGTGCTCCGCTGATTTATCGAAGTTGAGCTTGGGGCTGGCTCGGGCCTTTTAGCGGATGCCTCGTATTTCACTTTGGATGGATTTTGGCGGGAGCAGCGCGTACGCGGCTTATTGGACGATTAATGGCCGATCCTTGCTCTCTCTCTCTCTCTCCGCTCTATACCGCGAGCGTCGATGCACCGGCTCTTTTTCGATTCCGAGATGTGGGGAGTCGCTGAACCTGGGGATATCAAACGCGGATGTGGCGCTGTATAGACGAGCGATTTCGGGCTTTATTCTTGGGGCTTTGATGGGCGAAGGGGGTAAGCCGGGCGTTGGAGGTGAGTGGAGGACGTTTCTTTGGAAAAATTACTGTGTACTGGTTCATAAAGCTGTGGCAAACTGCGAAAATCCCAAAAAGTACTTTTTATTAGGGAGGAATTTTATTAGACTTTTAGTAAATCTTCCTGTAAAATTTAATTTTTTGGATTTTTACAATCTATTGCAGTTTTATAAAACAGTGTTGTAATTTTTTCAGCAAATTTTTCTTTTTGTAATAATGAAGGAAATTAGAGTGCAACTGAGTTGAAAAGTCGTTCTCTCCTTGCCATTAATAAGTATTAATTATTGATACAGGTTTAATGACTAGTCGAACGGCTCAGACAGAGTTTAATTCGTTACAGGAAAACAGTTGGTATAGTAACATTAAAACCACTCTCGACCTGCACTTACAATAACATTACGGCTTAATTCTCACTTAAAAACCGGTCGTTAAAAGCACCTCGGCAACCTCGCCCAAAACCAAATCAACGCAAGAAATCAAACTATCAATTTAAAAGCGCGCCCATACAAAAAAAAACTACCCACAAAGACGCACTCTCGCAATTTGCAACTCCTCTCATTCCTTTTAAACACTCGGTGCATTAACGCTTTTCTAAGAAAAACCATTAACACAATAAAACAAAAACTACGCATCCCCCTATATACCGTCGCGTCGCTAACTCGTTCGACGCGAGCGAGCGAGACAATGTATGAGCCGCGTAATCACTGTAATTTCAAGCTTTCGAAAAGAGGAAAAAAAAATGAAGGAACGAGCGCAGCGCGCATAGCCGCTTGATCGCTTGCGCGAGCAGCAGTTGCAGTACGGGGGCTTTTACGAGCGCGCGATGAGTCGGGCGCGATAACGACGAGTACGAAAAAAATCGCTGATTGCGGCGCGCCGTTTACGATCCGGCGAAACGAAAAAGCGTATAACAAACGTAAAAGCAAGCGCCCGCGTGCTGCATTATACGGAACTTTTGCGCGCGAACCGAGCGACAATTCAATCGTGCAAGCGCCCGCACCGCAATTACAAAGCGCGCTCGCCCCCTCCTTTTTTTCCGCTTGCTCTCGATTAATTCGCAGCGCGGGTGGCGCTGTGTAATTTAGAACCCGGTGAGCTTTGTGCCCCCGCGCGCGCTGTGGTGGCTCGTTTCCTGGCTGCTGTGTTTCTCGCTGTTCTTTTTTTTTGTCGGGGGTTGTGGGCGTGGGGATTCGGTGGAAATGAGGTGGTTGGGTTAAGGGGAAGTAATGCCGAGGTGGGTGATGGAGGAAAGATGCGGTTGCGCGGATGCTTTGGAGTTTGGCTGATTGATCGGTTCGCTTGTTTTTGGAGACGGGATGTCGGTCGTTTGGGGGCCGGGTAATTGGAAAAATTGCTGTCTATTTTTGTCATTGGGAGAGAGGGCCGGGGAGGATGTAATAAAATACAGGAAATATATTTTAAAATGAGAAGGGAGTTTAATTAGAAAAGTTTTAATTTATCGGAAATTTTATGCGATGCATAAAAATGCAATTATTCGGAAATCCAGGTATGAGCTTTGTATGCACAAGCTTCATTAATCACGTAACGAAGCTTATGAGTCGTAAAGAATAAGTTAATTAAAAAAGTTTTGATTCATTAGCAGCCATCATAAAGCTAAAATAATCCTCCTCATTATTTCCGCAAACGACACCAGTTGTACATTGCTCAAATCATTTATAAACAAAAGTCTAAAAAAATTATCAACCAAGCCAAAAGCCCCTTTAAAAAATAGAATCCGTTCCACCTTAAACGAAAAGGCCGTAATGACACTCTATTAATAGAAAACAAGATCACTAAAACCGACAAATTCCAGTCCGGCAGAGCGAACAAATTACTCCAATCAAAGCGACCGCGACGCTTCGCGAAAGGGACGAAAGCAGCAGCAGCGCGCTCCCTAAAACAAAAACCCCAAACATCCGCAGAAGAAGAAGAAGAAGAAGAAGAGCAGCAGCGGCGGCAGTAGCCAGAGGTATTATTACCGCGCTTCCTGCCCGCGTCAACGGCAGCTGGTCCTTTGCTCACGCCAGAGAGAGAGAGACACTCGGATACCAATCTGTTCCGTTTCTTTTGCCCAGCGCGCTCCATAAATATGCATTAAGGCCGCGTGCATTAATTGCCAGGCTCGCGCGTCTGAAACTTGATTATCGGGTGAGCGAGCGCGCGCCGCAGCGCTGAAATTTTACAGCCGAAAACTTTGCCCGCTGCTGCTCACGGGGTGTATTTGCGGGCTCGGAAGGATAGTTGACTTTGGTTCGCAAGCGAGCAGGCGCGTTGACTTCGTTATCGGAGGGCGGAGGGGATCGATTAAAAGGCGAACGTTGGGTTAGGGTTGGCCGAGGAATGTGTACCCGGGGGTTTTATGGCCAAAGGATGTGAGGGAGCAGAGAGGGTCGTGTATAGTTTGGACTTTGGGATTGAATATCTTCACGGTAAGTGGATGAGTGGGCTTCGATCGGATGAGCGAGGAGGCTTATTATTTCAAGTTTGACGGACGCTCGTGGCTGCTTGGGTTTTATAGAATTTAATTACATTTAGGGCTCTTCGGAGGGTATCGACGTCCCTTTTTCATCTTTTTACTTCTATATTGCGTTACAAGGAAATTTTTCCCTGTTTGTGCATAGTTTAGAAGAATATTTAAAAGCTTTTACCTCGTCAAAATAATGGCTTTAAAATTAATATTTGAGAGAAAAAAATTTGAAGATTTACTAGATTGGTTCATTAGTGTGATTTTTGTCAGTTTAATTAAGGCGTCCACGATCAAAATTGACCAACTTCCTTGAAAAAAGTATACTGCTAATATTAATAAAAAACATCATTAATTTTATTACTTTTTTTGAAACGTGATTAAAATAAATATCTTTTTCTTCTTTTGAAATCTGAAATTTTGATCACTTTTATAATGCACATCTTGTTCTTATTTTTGGCCAATTTTTGAATATAGAAGGGTTATTAACATAATTTTATGAGTATTATTAGTCTATTCGAATTTTTTGAAAAGTGGACTAACCACTTTCGATTCTAGACATCTTCAAAGTTCCGCAGAATTTTGGCGTTTTATGGTTCTCCAGAATCGTCAAGTGGTTTTGATACCAATTTTGAAACAAGACAACAAATAGAAATAATTTATTTCATACAGGTTTCATTATGGCAATTTCGATAATTTCAGAGAATGAATAAAACGGGATGCTCTTAAATAAAACGGGAGCGTAAAGCAGCAATTCAAACTTATTTTCAAACGTTTCGGTCTTACATACTCCGCGTAATAACAAAAAGAAGCTGTATCTAAGATCTCGCATCATTTGCATGCCACATACATTAAGAAAGCTCGCTTACAGCAAAGCCAGCGCCAATATTGCCTCTAAAGACGTAAGCGCGAGCGAGCGGAAAAGGTCGAATTTTTTTCGTTGTCTCCATTAACCTCGAGACAACAAAGTATAACGTGGCCATTGAGAATCCAGAACGCCCGTGATTTCCATCGCGATAAACGCGCCAGCTCTCGCTGCAGCGCGCTTATGCGGATTTATGTAAATGCTTCCCTCCTTGCGCGCCTAAGAAGTCCAAAGGGAGATAAAGAAACGATAAGAACGGTTTCGCCTCTTCGATCTTGCGGGCAAAATGCGAAAAATATTGTTCTGCGAGCTCCAGAAAAACTATTAACGAGGTAAACGCACGGTTGACACATAAACCCGTTCAGCCTCGCTGCGATGCTTATCGTGCATCTCTCTTGCGCACGAGCGTTGTGCAACGTGTGGGATAGGTATGTGATGTTTGTTTTTAGGAAGTTTGGGTTTGGTGGTTGAAAGTAAGTATTTTATGAGGGATAGCGTGGACCGATCGTTGAAATTCAAAATGCACGCTTTGAAAAAAAAAAAAAAAATAATGAATTACCCGCAGCAGTAGGTCAATACTCTCAGAGGTAGACGATATGTAGGAGAAAATTAAATCTAAATATAGTAAGAGTCGTTTTTATAAAAAAAGGTGACTCAATATTTCTGAAATATAAAACTGGTATGGCTACTTATTTGTTGAGATATGGAATCGGTTTTTTATTCCAGTTTTTAGTATAGAAAAAATTATTTAACTGCGTTCGTGTGCATAGTTATATTCAGATAAGCATCGATTTCAAGGATTCAGGAAAAATATCGATTTCAAGCGTGTTATTACTTTTAGCTACGTAATTCGCTTGAAACTTTGTTTGCATTGCAATATTGACTTGGGCACGAGTATATTTAAAAATAGAACATAATGGCAGTATCGATGTATCGACGACGACCCATTCTGCAAAGTTAAAACTGCGCAGAACATCTTATCTCTAAGTTTTCAAACAGCGACTTATTTAAATAAATTTGTAATAAAGACTTTTGATCGTCACAGCAATAATAACAGTTCAATTCTCATAATTCTACCCGCGCAAAAATTGAAAGTATTGGCTACATGTTTCTAATATATTGCATATTTCTAGTAGCAATATATTGCTGC